>JALCCF010000069.1:0-67498 GCA_023212605.1 Moesziomyces parantarcticus | reverse complement strand
TCTTTCACTAACTCCAACACACCCCCCACCACACTCTTTTTTTTTTTTTTTTTTTTTTTTTTTTTTTGTTTGGGGGGGGGGGGGGGGGGGGGGGGGGGGGGGGGGTGTGTGTGTCAAAAGGTATCGGATGTTTCATATTGGTTTTGGCGCGGTTTAGCATTATTGAGCCATTGTCAGGGGGTTGGGTGTAGTGGGAAGGGTGTAGTGGGAAGGGTGTAGTGGGAATTTATCGGCCACCGAATCCGGCGCTGGAGCCTTTGGAGGTGGTGTTCTGTCCCTGCTTTGCATCGTTGGTTGTCGAATAGGCCTCCTTTTGCGAGGCGGTCTGGAGCTGACCGCGCTCGAGGATGTGGGTTACGACGTCGACGTCCTTGTGGCTCTCAAAGACGGTGTCGAGGAGCTGCTTGGAGGGACGGCCCATGATGCCCTGTGCGCCCGTGCCGGTGTGGAAGACATCGAACGAATCCACCACATCCGCGAGGGGGATGGTCTTGTCGCCCTTGATCCACTTCTTGTACTCGTCGCCGTTGACGATGACCATGAACTCGTCGGTGGACTGCGAGTCGGGCTTGTATACGACCTTGTGGAACTGCTTCATGTTGGCGCTTTGAGAGTGCTGCTTTGCGAATATGAGAGAGAGAGAGCGTTGGTTTGGATGGATGGAGAGACGGGATGGATGGCGGAAGGGAAGAGAGAGGTAAAGGGTAGAGTTAAATACGCACCCTTGAGCGGTCGGCTGAGTTGGCGAGGCGAGGCGAGGCGAGGTGTGGTCTGGGCGCTGTGAGAGAGCGAGAGAGCCAGACGGGTCGATGAAGGGGAGGAGCGGCACAGTGACGCGAGGCGCATGGGCCCTCACCCTCTCTCTCTCTTGCCCGCCAAAAGCAACCTCCACATTTCGCGGCAGGCCAAACAATCCTCAACGTTCCAACGGCACGCGACCAGTCTCTCTTGGCAAGTGTGTGTTGGACTCGACATGGCCCGCGCTCCGAGTGATCGCCTTCCTCGCCCCTTCTCCAGCCAGCCAACCTATCCCTTCCACCCTGGGAACGACAGCACCCCATCTAACGCTTTCGTACCTACACCAGCAGAAGACTCATGAGCGGTGGTTCGTGGATCGTGTCGTGTGTTGCACTAGGATGGATTCTGAGAACGAATGCGGGCGTGCGCATGTGCAAGGTCTCGTGAGCGAATCAGCGCTGCCCAACCCTCGCTGCCTGCGCACGCACTTTTACGTTTTCGTGCATTTTCATCGCCCCGCACCGCGCGCAGTGACGTTGGTCTCTGCCCAGCATACGCGCCTTCTCACCTCCAATAAACACCCCGCACAGCGCAGCATGCATAGGAGAGGGTATCGGATTGGCCATTTGTGCATGTCCAGCATGTCGTTATACGGTCGTTACAGTCATCAAGCGAAAAATCAAAACAAAAACCTCTAGTCGATGCTGGCCTTGGACGGCGTGCGCGAGTGGTGCGAAGCTGCATCTTGGCGCTCGGCGTCGTTGGACGATGACTTGGAGTCGGACGTCGGCTCTTCGCGCGTATGGTCGGCAAACGGATCGGGTCCAGCATCGTAGATGGACGAGACGGGTCGTGATGTCTCTGCTCCCCGTGCGGCACGGCTGTGCGGACCACTGGCGTCTTCTTCGATGATGCTGAGCACCTGGCGCAGCCGTCCTGCTGCAGTCGCCTGCGCACTGGCTGCATCGCCGTCGTCGCCTCCGTCGTCGCCTTGGTCTGCGTCGTCGCCGTGGGTGGTCGCCTCCGCTGGGGTGGCATCGCGTGTCTCTGCACGGTCGGCTGCACCGGCGCTCGCATCCTGACGATGCTGCTCTCGCGAGAGGAGCTCTTCAAAGTCAACGCTCTCGGAGCCAAACAGCCCACCGGACGCATGCGTGCTGCCGTCCGACGTGGACACCGCCGTGGTCGCCTCCGACACCGCCGACAGGCCGAGCAGCGAGTCGCGCGCCACATGCGTCGGTCCATTGAGCGCACCACTCGCCTTGGCCGCGCGTGCTTTGGGCGTGGCTGCCGTCGCCGCACTGGCGGTCTCGGCTGCACGCGATGGCTTGGGAGTCGAAGACGACGGCAGCTCGTCCGATGCCGCTTTGGCCGTCGAAGCGCGCGTGGGCGTTGCAGCCGCCGAGGCGTTCTTACTGCCGCCGAACCCCGCACGTGACAGCCCTTTGCTGGGCGTGGAGGGCGACATGATGTTGGGTGGCAGCACGCTCGATGCACCGGCACCAGCGTGCGATGCCGAAGCCGCGGACGGCTTGGCGTCTTCGGGCCTGGGTTCTGCGTCGGTGACGCTGGTCTCGTTGGTCGGCGCTTCGGTGCTGGTGTTGTGCACGCTGTTGGCGCCCGAGCTGAGCAGCGAGATGGGCGGAAGGATGCTAAAGATCTCGCCGTCGTGCTTGGGTGGGCCGTAGCTGCCAAACGGATCCGGGATGGTGGCGAGCATCTGCTCGAGCACGGGGTCGTTGAGGCCCTTGGAGCTGATCCTCTCCGAGATCTCGATCTGGGAGCGTACGATGAGCGCGACCTTGTTCTCGATAAACTGCCACACCTCGTGTTCGGCATCGAGCACCTCGTTGTAGTATTGCGCCTTGAGGTCGTCGATGGCGTCGACGTGCGACTGGAGTTCGGCGAGCGCGCGGCGGAACGAGTTGAGGTCGCGCTCCTTCTTGCGGCCTGCGCGGTTGTTGCGCGCCTCGGCCTCCTTGAGCTGCTTGGAGGCGTCCGAGACCGCCTTGTCGTGCACCACCTGGCGCTCTGTGCATGCGGAGCGGTACGTGTCGTAGTGGCTCAGCAATGGGATGGAAAAGTCCTTCCAGAACGTGTCGCACAGCACCTGCTCGTAGTTGCTCTTGAGGAAATGCAGGCCGCTCGCCGCCTGAAGAGCGGGCCCCGAGTCGTGGGCGCCCTTGACGCGCGCGCACGTCTCGAGCGCACACGCGAGGTCGGACGAGGCCTTGGCCATGGCGAGCATCGCCGATGTGTACGCCTTGGCCGATGCCAGCAGCGCCTCGTACGCGGCTAGCGACGTGCGCAGGTCGGCGCGCGTGATGAGCACCGCCGGTCGCGACGGAAAGTCGAGCGAGGCCCTGGTGGTTGTGGAGAGCGAGGGCGAGGGCGGTGCGACGGGGAACGGCTGGCCGCTGGCATCGTGGGTGCGATGCGGCATGTGCAAGGAGCGGATGGAGTGTGGACGTGGCATGGTGGGATGCGCGCGCGACACGACACGACACGGAGCTGAGACGACGCTGCAGCCAAAAGATGGTGGTGGTGTTGCTCCCGATAGGCAGCGAGCAAACAACAACACTCTCCAAACGGAGAGAGACACGCGCGTGCCTGATTCGAATGGCCGCCCGACAGGGTCGAAAGGGTGCGCGTTTAAAATCACGAAATTAATTGATTTCCGCCTAAAATTGGACAGAAAAAGGGGCTTTTTTTTGGCGCCTTCAATTCTTAACCGGTCATGGCTCCAACAGACGATATGGCGCTCGGGTCTCACTTCATACAATAGAGTCCAACGAGTATATGCGCACGTGCACCTCTCGCAGCCTAACGGTTCGGCTGCTGCACATGCCCCACAGCAGAGAGCGCAAAGAAGCGGCGGACAGATTGAGCCTTCCAACCCCGCAGTGCTTCGACTTCTTGACCGATGGCACGCTCGATTCTGCCGAGCACGGGCGGGTCTGACTGGCAGTAGAAGTGACGTCTTTGGCGTGAAACCCTACTTTCCAATTTTTTTCGTCGGTGCCTCTCGCACGGTCGATGTTGGCACCCTCCCTCCGTCCATCCTTCCCATCCAAAGCGTCTCCTCTGCATCGCTCCGCATCACTTGGCCCAACATGGAGCGCATCCAGCTTGGCGTCGCCGCCATGGACCGCAAGGCGCGCTCCAAGCCAATGCAAAACATCCTCAATCGCCTCATCAGCACCAAGGAATTCGACGTTACGATCTTCGGCGAGAAGGTCATCCTCGACGAACCCGTCCAAGATTGGCCCATCGTAGACGTCCTCATCTCCTTCTTCTCCACCGGCTTCCCGCTCGACAAGGCCATCTCCTATGCTGATCTCCGCAAACCAGTCCTCGTCAACGACCTCCGCCTCCAGCAGGTGCTCTGGGACCGTCGCGCCGTCCTCCAGATCCTCGACAGCGTAGGCGTACCCACCCCACGCCGTCTCGAGGTCGACCGTGACGGAGGCCCGGACCTCGAAGACGCCATCATCGAAGATCTCAAAACCCGGATCGGCGCAGACCTCCGCAAGGACCGCGACCCCAAGGAATGCCGTCTCGAGTCGTACGACCACCTCGTCATCGGCGCACAAAGGATCGCAAAGCCCTTCGTCGAGAAGCCCGTGTCCGGCGAGGACCACAACATCCACATCTACTTTCCCAAAGCCAAAGGAGGAGGAGGCCGTCGCTTGTTCCGCAAGGTCGGTAACAAGTCGTCCGAGTACGACCCCAACCTCGTCGAGCCGCGCACCGACGGCTCCTACATCTACGAAGAGTTCATGGACGTCGACAATGCAGAGGACATCAAGGTCTACACCATCGGCCCGCACTTTGTCCATGCAGAGACGCGCAAGTCGCCCGTCGTCGACGGCGTCGTCAAACGCAACCCAGACGGCAAGGAGATCCGCTACATCACCAAACTCACCGACGACGAGATCAAGATGGCCACCGCCATCTCCACCGCCTTCAAGCAGAACATCTGCGGCTTCGACCTCCTCCGCGTCGGCGGCAAGAGCTACGTCATCGACGTCAACGGCTGGAGCTTTGTCAAGGGCAACGACTTTTACTACGACAAATGCGCAGAGATCCTCAGCCGCTTCTGCAACGACAAGGTCGTCCGACGGCCCATCGGCAGCTCGGGCAGCGGCGTCGGCAGCGCAAGCCCGCGCGAGCGCGAGCGATCCGCCTGGAACCTCAAGGCCTCCGTCACCGTCTTCCGCCACGGCGACCGCACACCCAAGCAGAAGCTCAAGCGCTCCTTCAAACCCTCCGACACCTGGGCGGCTCCGCTCATCGCGCTCCTCCAAGGTCGCAGGGAGGAGATCATCCTGCGCACCCAGCTCGACCTCGTCTCCACCGCCGCCTCCGAGGCGCTCGCGCTTCCCGGCGCCAACGTCGAGGATCTCGAGCTCATCATCCAGCTCATCAACCGCAAGAAGGACATGCCCGGCACCAAGGTGCAGATCAAGCCGAGCTTCGACAAGCAGTCGGGCGATTTGGCCAAGATGCAGCTCATCATCAAGTGGGGCGGCGAGTTTTCGCATGCGGCGCGTCACCAGGCCAAGGAGTTTGGCAACAACATGCGCAAGGACATGATCATCATGAACGCCGACGCGCTCTCCAACTGCACCGTCTACACCTCGTCCGAGCGCCGCGTCACCGCCAGCGCCGAGATCTTTGCCGCCGCCTTCCTCGACGAGTCGAGCGGCGAAAAGGAGATGATCATCCGCAAGGATTTGCTCGACGACAGCAATGCCGCCAAGGACGTCATGGACGTGGTCAAGAAGAAGCTCAAGGCGTCGCTCAGGCCCGATTCGCCCGAGGCCGAGACAGTGCCCGACGATTGGCCCGAGGATTTGCCACCGCCAGCGAGGTTGGCGTTGGACATCGCTGCGCTGCTGGGCAAGCTGCGCGAGATCATGCGACAGAACTACAAGACGCTGGGCAAAGGCATCGAGAGGGTGCAGACGCGCTGGTGTACGCACGAGACGCCCCAGCTCTTCCGCGAGCGGTGGGAGAAGCTGTTCAACGACTTTGAAGAGGATCCTCACGATCCGTCGCGCTCGTCGGAGCTGTACGACATGCTCAGCCACGATGGTCTGCACAATCGTCAGTTCATCGAGAGCGTGTTTGCAGATCCAGCCGTGACGGATGCGGACCTGGACAAGAGGTTGACGCATCTGCACGAGTTGTATCGCAAGGCGCTGGCGCTGTTCCAATTCATCTGTCCGAGGGAGTACGGCATCACACCCGAGGAGAAGGAGGAGATTGGATTCCTCACATCCATGCCTCTGCTCAAGAACATTGTCGAGGATCTCAAGGGCAGCAAGGAGAGCAAAGGCATTTGCAGTCTCTACTTTACCAAGGAGAGTCACATCCACACACTGCTCAACCTCGTGCTCGCATCCGAGCTCAACGTGGTCATGTCCAAGATCCCTCCGCTCGACTACTTTGCCAGCATCACATTCGAGGTGTACGAACGCAACTCCTCCACCAACCTCGCGTCGTCTTCATCCAACACGGGAAGTGCCACGAGCAGCCTGCACGATGCATCCTCCACCTCATCGCTGCCCACATGGCAGCAGCAGTACTCGCTGCTGATCAGCGTGTCTGAGGGCGCGCATTCGAGCAACATCCTCAGCATCAACCTGGATGCACGCCATGCCCTCACCGCATTACCACGACGACCGCTCACCACGCACATGGATTTTGACGACGCCATGAGCAAGCTCGAGGCGCACAGCAGCCGCACCAACACCGTCGAACGCGGCATGGTCGAAGGCTCCACCGTCTTCTTTGGCCAGCACGATCCCGACCGCCAGTTCATCCCCATCAAGAACCGCCGCGACAGCGTCGATACCGACCGCAGCTCGGTGCGTCAAGGATAAAGCCCCCCCCTGGCATCCCTACACTTCGCGCCCGCAATTAGAGAGATCCATCGAGCAAACATAGCTAGACGGACATTTGGATTCATTCACGACGCCAACGTGGAGCAGGGTGTATAGAATACAGGAGCCAAATTGCACACGCTTACAGAGGCCAGATCGGAGGCTTAGAGGTCTTTGGCCTCCTTCTTGAGCTTGCCGAACTTGGCGTTGCCGTAGTTCTGCCACCAGATGCTGGCGTTGAGGTAGGTGGCGTAAGCGAGCCATCCGACGTAGGGGATGGCGAGGAGGCCGGCGGTCTCGTCGACGTCCTTGACGGTGGCGGCCCAGTAACCGACGGTTCCGGTGAGGGCGCCGATGTTGACGAGCGCAAGGCCGACGTTGCCTACGCCAAAGAAGAGGGGCGACCAGAGCGCGTTGAGGCCGAGCTGGATCCAATAGAGCGAGAGCGCCTTCTTGGCCGTGTCGCGGCCGAGGCCGGGCGGGGTGCGGTCGAGCGCCTTGACGGTAAGGTGCGAGGCCCAGCCCATGGATGCGTACAGCACTGGCCAGACGATGCCGTAGTAGCTCGAGGGCGGGTTCAGGCTGGGCTTCTTGAGCGACTTGTACCACACCGAGTCGGCCGAGTAGTTGGACGACTTGGTGGCAAAGCCGTTGACCACGCCGACGGCGACGGGGATGCCCACCGCCAGGATGGGGTTGCGCGGCTATATTGAAATCGGATGCGGATGCGGATGCGGATGCAAGCAGGGTCAGCGCGCAATTCAAATCCACACACATGGCGAGGCAGGGGTACTTACGATGTCAATGAGGAGACCGGGAAGGTTGGACATGGTTGGCGAGTATCAGTAAGGGGCAAGGGATTGATGTGGATGAAAGCAAAGATGCAGAGGTGGTCGGCAGCCAACCTGACGTCGAGCGGAGACTGGAGCGCAGTCTATTTGTAATCTAGACCAACACGGGGCAGAGCGCGAGAGGGCGAGCAGAGAGGGGCGCGGCCAAGGGGTGGGCGAGGGGAGGCGGCCACGATCGCCAGCGACAGCTCTCCCTCTCACCCTCCCTCTCACGCTCCCTCTCCCACGGGCGAGCCAGCGTGCGCGTCAGTCGGTCGAGGGTCCATCCAACAGCCGACTTCTATCTCTGGCCTCGGCGCTCAGCCTCTTTCGGAGCCAGCTCTCAGTAAGCCTCTCGGAAACTGGTTCACGATAGCATCCCCTTCCTGACTCAATGAATGTGTTGCTCGCAGCTGGCTGCGATTTCGGCCGCTCCGATTCTAAGCGTGCCCGATGGCGAGATGAGCATGTGTTGTGAGCGGATGCGTTGGCGCGTGCACGTTGGCCGACGCGCAGCTGCCCAAATCGCCTTGGTGAGAGCGACTGCAGCGCTAAGGCATTTTGGTCTCGAGAGGCAGCCGTGCAGACAGCGCACGTCCCACAACGTGCGATGCCCTGCAGCCGCGTGCCCACCGAAAAAATAAAAAAGCAGAAAATAATGTGGAGAATAACAATGGCGCTGCGAGCCAAGGCGCACGCTGATGTCATGTCAGCCTCAACCCGATCCTGCGTGGCGCCTGGTCTGGTTCGCCAGTCATCCACTCCCTGTTGCCCCTCGCCGAAATCCGGTCGGGCCGGAGGAAGCTGTCAGGCCGCCAGGCCGCGTCCGAAGTGAGTCGTATCGGGTGATCAGCTGTCCCCACTCACGCCATCAGCTTTTCCATCTACCGAGCTCGAGGCAGGTCCCTCACCTAGCTCACTCGAGCGACGTTGGGCGCCCCTTTTTCGGCAGCCTCGGATGCATTTTCCGAACGTCTTTTTTTGTGTCGCTTTTTTCGATTTCTCTTTTTATCTCGCACGTCGGTTCGAGTCCAAAGCGGGCGAGCGACAGGGCCGAGCCTAAGGCTCTCTCCCTCGCTACATTCACCCTCGACGCAGGGTCCAAGCGCTCGCGCAGCCTGTCGCCTAGCCGTGCACAGCCAAAAAGATACACAGCGCCGTCACTTGGCCCAACGCCCTGGCGCCCATCACCACCATCGTCTGCTCCATCCCACAGCGACCGCAGCAGTTCCCTTCACTCCCCGTCTCTACTGGCGTCGTTGCGAGCTGGCTTCCACGTCGCCGTCCAAGTCCAAGTCAAAGCTTCTAAGCACCACCCGATTTCAACTTCCTTGCTCATCTCAAGCGTTCTTTACGATTCAAGCTCCAGCAAGACTCCCCACAGACTTCCGTCCAGCCCATACTCTGCGGTCGCTGCTCTTCCATTCGCACCCGGCATCGATTTCATCGCCATGGCACCATCGAATCCTCGACAGGAGCCCTCGGCGGCCCTTGCCGAGCACTGCTACTACTGCTTCAGTGTCATCGAACACGAGCTCAACTCGAACTCGTCCTCAACGCGCCCACCTGCTCCGCCCTTCGAGGACGACGGCAGCGAGTATCCGCTCTTTGTCACCTGGAACATCTTCCCGCACAGCTCCACCACGCGCCGATCCATCCTATCCTCCTCCTCCTCCTCCACTGCCACCCCACGCCTGCGCGGCTGCATCGGTACATTCGAGCCCTATCCGCTAGCGCAGGGTCTCGCCGAGTACGCCAGCATCGCCGCATTCAAGGACCGTCGCTTCTCACCCATCTCGTCGTCCGAGCTGGCTCGCCTCGAGTGCGGCGTCTCGCTGCTCACCGACTTTGAAGAGTGCGACGACTACCTCGACTGGCAAGTCGGCGTCCACGGCATCTACATCCACCTGCCCAATCCAGCGCTCGCCCCCAAGTCTCTGCTGGCGAGAGGCAACGACGACAGCGCCAGCTCCTCGTCCGGCTCGGGCGCTTCCACCCCAGCCCCACCCAAATCCAGCAGGTCTTCGCGATTCTCAAAGTCCGCACTCGGCGGTCCCAACTTCCTCACCGCCACCTACCTGCCCGATGTCATCCCGGACCAGGGCTGGACAAAGCAAGATGCCATCGACTCGGCCATTCGCAAGGCTGGCTTCAATGGCAGGATCACCGACGACATCCGAAACGCCCTCCGCGTACGCAGGTACCGCTCCCAAAAGGTATCGCGCACCTACGACGACTATCTCGCCTGGAAGCAGGGCGCTCTCAACTCGTCCAACTAGACAAATCCACTCCTCATTCCGACCCGTTTCGATCGCATCTTGTTTTGTTCGCTATCCAGTACGCATCTGCATGTCTTTCTCCAAGCCTCGAGTGTGCCGTGTAGTTGTATCATTTTGTGCATTGCAAGTGCGGGGAATGCATAAATCAAGTTGTCAGAAAGCCAGAACGCAATCAGGCGGCGTTGGCGGAAGGGTCCTTGGTGAATCGGAGGTAGGGCTTGACGGTCTCGTAGCCGGGGAAGAGCTTTTCGGCCTCCTCGCCCTGAACCGAGGGGTGGACGATGACCTTGTCGCCCTTCTGCCAGTTGACTGGGGTGGTGACGCGGTACTTGTCGCCGATCTGGAGCGAGTCGATGACACGCAGGATCTCGTCAAAGTGGCGACCGGTGCTTGCGGGGTAGCTGATCTTGAGGCGGATGACCTTCTTGGGGTCGATGACAAACACGTCGCGCACGGTGAAGGGGATGCCCTTGGCATCGACGTTGGTGGGGTCGAGCGCATCGAGCATGTCGTACTCGGTGGAGACCTTGCGATCCTTGTCGCCGATGATGGGGAAGTTGACCTGGGTGTTGCCCACCTCGTTGATGTCCTTGATCCATCGGTCGTGCGAGGCAATGTCGTTGGCCGAGAGACCAATGATCTTGACACCGCGCTTCTCGAATTCGGGTGCCTTGCGCGCAACCTCACCCAGCTCCGTGGTGCACACGGGCGTAAAGTCGTCCGGGTGCGAGAACAGGATACCCCAGCTGTCACCGAGGTACTCGTGGAAGTTGAGCACACCGCTGAAGAAATCGCGCAAAAGCCACTGTCAGCACAAGAACTTTTTCAAACGCCATATGCACAACCAAAAGTACCTACTGGGTGGTCTCGGCGGTGAAGTTGGGAGCAATGGATCCAAGGCGAAGGCCAGGCATCTTGAAAGCGTCTCAATGGGGGATATCGATGAACGAAATTGAGCAGAGTCGGGTGGTTGATGGTAACGAAGTAAGGTCTGCAGCAACAGCGTCTGGCCTTCTTGTAGGATCTTGGCGTTGCAACTCCAACTCGCAATCTCGCCATCTCGACATGCGCCGCAACAAGGCGAGCCTTGCCCAACTGCCTGCACAAGGTGGCGACACACTTAGCCGATCCGGCAATCAACAGCGCCAGAAGCTCACGGAAGGCGCTCGCCCCACCGGCGTTAGAAGAAATGCGCTGAGCTGAGCCGAGGCCTGGGGCCGTGCACCCATGCCGCCGTGGGCAGCGAGCGTCAGTGCTTGGCTGCAGCCTAGAATTCCCACCGACACATGTGTGTGTGGAGAGAGCAGCTGCGCCCTGGTTGAAAGAGAGCGGGCGCTGACTGACACGAGACCGGCCGTCGATGGCACCTTGCTTGCCTCCCTCACGCGCCCCGCCGCACACCATCTGCTGCATCGATGGCGTGCTCCGGACATTTTTCCTTCCTGACATCTCGCCGAAATTTGAGCCCATCCCCAGATTGTGACCTACTTTAGACGTAACAGTGAAAGAGAGGGCGCTAGAGTCACGTGACGCAAATTGATCTCGCGTGCACAGGACCCTGAGGTGCACGCGAGATTTTAGGCTGCCCCCGAAATCGTTGGCGAGCGAGCGGGCCGAGTTGCGTGCTGGCGTCGAAATTGCAGTCGGGGCGCAGCGCGCAAGAGAGAGAGGAGGCGAAGGGCTCAGCTGATGCTCGGCAAAAAAAGGCGACGACGAGGGCGGCTACCAAAATGGGCAGCTCGTATCGGTCTCCGCACACCAAGCCTTGAACTCTACACGCAGCCGCCACCATGCGATCTTGCTCGCGACGCGCGAGTGGCTGGATGTGGGGCTATGTCTGAAGGTCGAGCATATCGCACGGGACCCTGCGTGCAGTTGCGATGCAGGGTCCAAGGCGACAGCGGTACCAGCAGGACCACCAGCTGGACCCCATGGTGGCGCGCCGATTGGGCTCTCGGCGCTGAGGCCGAGCGTGGTCATGCGTCCATCGAGTTTCCACTTGGTGAGGTCTCGACCGGCTGAGCATACGCCACCATTGGCTTGCGACTCCGACGCGAGCACGAGCGGGCGACCATGGCATCGTATCCGAAGCGGAGTGGCTTGGCGTCTGCATCTTGACCACCAGCCCGCGCTTGCAGCCGCCCGGATATGCTGGCCGGACGAGCGAGCTAGAGCTGTGCAATGAGGTAGATGCATGAATTCCACGAGCCGCACTAGCGCCAAGCGCGTGTGGGGAGGGGGAGAGGGGAGAGCTAGCCGAAATCATATCCTCGACGCCTCCTCACATTTGGCCTCAGCAGCCTGGCAGCCTTTCGATGGATCTTGGACCATGACACCAGCAAAGTGGATTACGGGGATGTCGGTCGCTTTCAGCCCGCCATCGAGGCGAATGTACGAATTGGACGGCTCAGCTTGCAGACTGGGCTTCGAGTCACTGCCAGCCGAGCAATGTGAGAGACGGATTGCGAATGCAAGCGAGGCGCGCCGAGGCACTGACTTTTGCCGCGCCCATTTCATGCGAGGCTGCAGGCGACACAACGTTGCGCGCTGGCGCCTCGTCTGATGAGGTCTCGCTCTCCTCATCACGCTGCGCTCAAGGCCGAAGAGAGAGAGAGAGCGTGACGGGCAAGACAGACAGCCGTCATCTGAGCTAACCGAGCGGCACGAACCGCACGGGCACGCTCCACTCGTATGGTAAATGCCAAAAAAACTGCGCTTGGCGCCCCTGACTCGGTCAGTGACGGTCGAGCCAATTCACGCGCCGCCTCGTCGTCGGATCTCCTGCCTGCGTCCGGCATGCACTGACCATGTGCAGCTTGCCAAGCTCGCAAGGTCTCCTGAAATCAGCGGGGCAAAAGGGCCGAATCGTGTCGGAGGAGCCGAAGGTGCGAGGAATAGGACGAGCTGTCGAGCTGTCGAGCAAACGACGAGCTTCTTTGCACTTCGAGAACCCGCGGGGCTGACAGCTCGGACCCTGTTCAGTGGAGCCGACCTCGCAGTACGGGCAGTGCGATCGCGACGCTGGTCCGCTCGCATCGCTGCTCTTCCGATACGATACCGCACTACGCCCGTGCTTGGATTGCTCATGGATCGGCCGGCCCCCCTGTTCTAAGATTGAGGCTGAGCTTGAGCCAGAGCATCGTCTTGCCGGCCGCCCCTTTGTCGCCTCTTGACCCGACGCCGCGATGGACCAGCCTCGGTTGCGCTGTTTTAGGTTTATATTTTTGCCCAAACAAAAAAAAAAAAGAAAAGAAAAAAAAGGGAAAAAAGCCCCGGACGGATTCGGTTGAGCGAGTGTTGTGGGGGGGGGGGGGGCGGTGCTCTCGTCGAGCGACACTCTACTGCACAATGCGATCCCCCGCGGCTGGCTTGTGTAGGTTAAGTAACGCTCACGATTGACGGTCGACAGCAGCCCGAGAGCAGCTTGGCAAGAGCATGACCGGAAGCACGAGCGGATCGTAATCGTCTGCCCGGCAAGGCCAAGCCGACGGCGTGCATGTCCCGGCGTGCTGGACAAAGAGGGGCAAAAAGAGAAAAAGGTGTTGGTCGCGAGTAGGTTGCGTGTGCAGGCGGGGTGGCCGACGCGCTGCAACGAAAAAGCGTCGGTTGCAGCGTGGTGCAGCGTGGTGCAGCCAAAGTGCAGCTGAGGTGCAGCGAAATGCGTGGCTCTGCAGCTGATATCGCCCACCGTTCATCAGTGACTCGCATGCTGGCCACACCTCGACGCAACATATTACCATCCCACCTCGCTGTCACCTGCAGCCTCGTGCATCCCCTTTCGACCACGACCCTGCCATCCGACCATCCTGGCTCGAATCCTCCTTCCCGCTCCGCATTCCTCTCATTGCATCTTGCAGCACGCATACAGCACACCCACCGATACCCGACGGCTGCCAACCTGCCCCTCAATTGCAAGGGTCTCCACCACACGCGCCAACGTCACGCCAGAAAAAGCCGTGGGAGCTACATCGGATCATCCGACACGTCTTGGGCTGCTTCTCGACCATCTCTAGCTGACAGACAGCTGAATCGACGACGCATCGCAAGAGGTGGTGCTTCTTTGCTGCGACTACTGTCGAGCGTCGAGGGTTGCGCAAAGGGTGCATCAATTTCGGCACAGCAGCTGCACCGCTGCACCGCTGCGCAGCGCTTGGCCGTCGTGCAGACGCATCGGTTGCTGCACATCGTTCCCAACTACCTTTCCTTTGCAGCTCCTCACTTGGCTCCCTTCCCCACCGCACACGCTATCGCACTTGGCTGCGCTTGCTGCGCTTGCTGCGCTTGCCTCGACTCACTCTCCTCCTCCTTCATCCACTCGCTGTACAAGCCTCGCTTCGGCGCTACCGCAGCTCTAAATCAAGGACCCTGTCTCAGGAAGATTGATTCGACTCCCACCAACCCGTCTTTGACCACCTCGTCGGCTTCCGTTCCTGGCTCCTCATCCCTTCTACCGCCCACTCATCTTGTCGCAAGTCGGCCCAACCGTTGGGTCAGCTCCTCGCCTGCCTTCATCCGCACAGCCTTGACCTTCTTGTCCCGACTTGCAACGCACGCTTCCACTGGCACGGCCCGCCTCTTTCACTATACTGCACCCCTTGTCCGTGCCTCGGACCTCCAATCTCGTGCTTCTTCTGGATCAAGTCGAGGCTCGAGCACACCTCTATTCGCCATACGCTTTGATGTATCGCATGCGCCTCCGCATCGGGACCCGTCTCTAGAACTTCGCATCTGGCGCTGGCGCTCGCTTGGGATCTTTGGATCTTCATCGTCTTCTCTCCGCACGCCACTGTCCTCCCTTCCATGCGTGCGGCCTCCCGATCTGACCATCATACCCGCAAAGGACACGCGCTCGCCATCTCGCATTCGCTTCCGCACAAAGTGTAGATCATCTTTCGATACGCCACCAAGCCCCACCGGACCCTTTCTTCCCAGGCGCTTCCGAGCCCTCGTCAAAAGACCCTGTCGATCCCTGCAGCTGCCATCGTGCTAAGCGCTCAGACCCGATCCTCTCGGCTTCCTCAGCCTCGCTTCTCTTCGTCATCATCAACGTCCTTCGTCATCATCCAAGACGCCTACAACGTCCTATCCAGACGCTCACTACAAGGAAAGCTTGGTCAACCTCTCCTCACATTAGAATGACGGCGCAGGTAGTCCTCGGCACAATGCCTCATCCCTTTCCATCGGCGTTTTCGTCGCCCGTGGCTACACCCTCCCCAACCAAGGAGCTCCAGTTCCCATCGTTCCCATCGTTCTCGCGTCCAACGTCGACAGCAGCACCAGCCGAATCAAGCGGCGAGGCAAGACACAACCAAGCACACACAAATGCCGCCGATGCCTCCTCTTCGGACCAGACCTTCCCCAACGTCACAAGCAGAGCCAGCGAATCCAGCGCAGCGCAAACCCATCGTGTGCCCGACTCGCGCCGCTCATCTCGACCGCGCTTGCGTAGCTTGCAGAGCCTCAATTCGACGCCAGCATCGCCTTCGCTCACCGAACAGGACAGCGGTCGTGCTTTCATCTCCACCTCTCGCTTTCACACATCGCATCCTAGCCTCGGCAGGGCTCCCTCACGCAACGCCCTCGAGTCGCTTCAGCCTCTCGCCGAGTCGAGCGTGGCTGCCTACTCCACCACCACAGACCGTCCGACCGCACGCTCGCCCACCTCCGCCTCCCACCCATGGTCCACAACGAATCATACGGACAGCGCTGCTGCGCCACCGCGCGCGCGGCGCTCTTCCACCAGCCCAAAACTCGACTCGGGTCTCAGCGAATTCGGCCAGATGGGCGCTCCCTTCCCTGCCCAACCTCGCAACGAAGGCTTCCTGCGACGCAGCCACACCGTCACAACAGGCATCAGCTCAGCTGCTCATAGGAGCGCGCACGATGCCTCGTCCCATCGTTCCCCGCCTTCCAATCCCATGACGTACGGGCCCAGCAGCGGCAGGCATGCTCCCAAGCTATCCCAGCGCCGGCAGACCGTCTCCAACGTGTCACCCACTTCGCTCGATCGCGCAACTGCGTCACACATCGCCGGCGTCTCTCCCGTCCCCAGTCGCACCCTATCCTACGCTCAACAGCACACGCCCCTTGCCAACGGCGCCAGCGCCATCTCGGTCTCTTCGCCCCCCAGCCGTATCCGCCAACGTGGCACCTTGCCCAACAACCAGCTCGAAGCCAAGGTCGTCATCCTAGGCTCGCAGGGTGTCGGCAAGACCTCGCTCGTGCATCGCTACACCTCGGGCCAATTCAGCGTCGCATCAACGCCGTCGACCATCGGCGCCAGCTTCCTGACCAAAAAGCTCATCGTCGATGCCGTCAAGGTGCGTCTGCAGCTCTGGGACACGGCGGGACAGGAGCGCTTCCGCAGCATGGCTCCCATGTACTACCGTGGCAGTCACGCCGCGGTGATCGTGTACGACATCACGTCCATGTCGAGCTTCCTCGATGTGCGTGCATGGATCGAAGAGCTCAAAAAGAACATGACCACCGACCTCGTCATCCATGTCGTCGGCGCCAAACTCGATCTCGCATGGTCACAACGACAGGTGGAGCTCGACTATGCCCGCGCCACCGTCAAGAGCTGGCTCCAACCCTACCAGACCCAGGCGGTCACCTTTCCCACGTCGGGCTTCGCCAATGACTCGGACGGCAGTCCTGGTTCGCCTACACGCCCATCGTCACGGCTGAGCGGGCTGGGATCCTTGGCCATAGGCTCTGCCTCCCGTCTCGCCGCCTTCCAGCGCACATCCAGCCAGACTGCGACCGCGCCACCAGCCGCGGCGGGCGGGCTCAAGCCCAGCAGCTTTGGCAGCAGCGGCGCTTCCAGCGGGTCTGCAGGCAGCGATGCCGGTCGCGACGCTGCAGCCGATCTCGACGCATCTGGCTTCAGCCTCTCGTGGGACGTCGTCGAGGTGTCCGAGGTGTCGGCCAAGGATGACCGTGGCATCGAGGAAGTCTTCCTTGCCGTCACCAAGAAGCTCGTCGAGCGTCGCAGCCAGATCGAGCACAAACGGGCCGAGCGCGAACGCAACAGCATCTTTCTCTCGTCGCACGACGCCGATCAGCTTCTCGCTGGCTCCGACCAGCCTGCCATCACGCCCAACAGCTGGACCTGTTGTGGCTAAAACTTACTTGCATCTCACTTCCGTTCCGTCTACATCATTACTACCCAAAGTCGTATCCGCTCTTGCTCCCGCATCGCATGCCTCTGCTCATCCTGTCTCGTACCGCCCCGTCCACATCGCTGCGTCTCTCTTGTCTCGCTCTCATCTCTCGCACTGCGTATACCTCTGAATCGCCATCAAGTTGCAACTTTGCACAGTCGAGTGAAATGTAAGATGCTGGCGGGTGTTTTGTGAGGTGGCTGCTGGATTGATGAGACGGAGCTGGGACGAGCGCTGCATTGTCATGTTGATGTTGTTCGCATTGTCGAAGTCGCATCAGCAGGTGTTGGTGGGAGCATGTTGCACGTTTGGCCGACGCACGCCCTGCATCTACAACAAGGGTTGTTGAACTAAGTGAAGTTAGTGAGGAGGAGGATAACTCTTCGGCCATCGCCAAGGGTGTCGTTGTGACCAGTTTGCCTTTGACACTCCCTGCACAATTGCCGGCACAATGTGACGAGGCGTTCTTGAGAGCAAATCAAAGTCAGCATGCCCTGAATCACCATCGCGCTCGCTGGGTCTCGTTAAAACGAGACTGGCCTCAAAGCAAGAGACGAAAAGACGGTGCCGCACGAATCTTCGGTCTTGTCTTGGCGAGCACAGACATGGCTCTCTGCCTCGTCACTGGGACACACTGGATGCGTTTGCACACGATTTGTGCTGGATTCTACCAAAAGACAAGCAGAACTGCAAATTGAGACCAAGAGAACATACATGACAATGACTTCAAGACTAGAGGAAGAGGAGCCTGTTGCCCGAGACCTGAAGGACGCCCAGATCCTGGTACTCCTGCAGACACTCCTGGAACTGGTCTTCGACGAAGCCGGCAGCGATGATGCGTTGCCTGAGCTGGGGGATGGGGATGGCGTGGTCGACGTGCATGTCGTCTTCGTCGGCCATGGCGGCGGTGTGGGTGTTGTAGAACTCGCGGATGATGCGGTAGATCTTGGAGATGTACGTGTGATCCTGACCGACGTCTCTTGTTGCCAGCGACGGATGGTTGAGGATGGAGCTCTTGGATACCTCGAGCAGACGCAGCGCTTCGTCTACATCGGGCAGCGAGACCTGATCATCAAATCGTAGCCTCGCCAGCGCCTGCGAAAGACGAATGATACCCAACAGCGTTCGTGCACTGACATAGCCCGTTCCGCTCGAACTAGGCCCGGACGAGTCGGTGGATACTTCGTCCTCCTTGTACTGGTTGCGCATCTGAACATAGGCGCCTACGACGTAGTCGGAAACCGCCTTGCTAAGAACAGGTCTCTTCTGACGAGCCAGTGCAATGTAGTGTCGCATGAGCGTCGGGCTGATCACATCGTACTCGAGCTCCGGATGCGCACTGTGCATATGCACATACGTCACATGCTGCGCAAGCCTCTCGTCATCATCCCTCGTCGGCGTATCCAGAATCAGATACAAGATGTCGAATCGAGACAACAGCGCTGCAGGCAAGTTGATGTTATCCACAGGACTGATGCGCGGATTGTACCGCCCGTACAACGGGTTCGCAGCCGCCAGGATCGAAGTACGCGCATTCAGCGTCGTCGTAATGCCCGCCTTGGAGATGGAAATCGTCTGTTGCTCCATCACCTCGTGAATCGCCGTGCGATCGCTCTCCTCCATCTTGTCAAACTCGTCGATGCACGCAATCCCATTGTCTGCCAACACCAACGCGCCTCCTTCCAGCACCATCTCGTCCGTCACGGGATCGCGCATCACCGCAGCCGTCAATCCAACACCCGAACTACCTCGACCTGTCGTATACACGCCGCGCGGCGCCACCTTGGAGATGTACTTGAGCAGCTGCGATTTGGCCACACCCGGATCGCCCATCAGACACACATTGATGTCGCCACGGATCTTCATGCCGTCACCGACGGTCTTGCTGACACCGCCGACGAGCAGCAGCAGCAGACACTTTTTCACGTCGTCGTGGCCGTAGATCTCGGGTGCGATGCTCGATGCGAGCTTCTGGTACAGCGCCGGATCGTCCTTAAGCTGTGCGATCTGGGCGGCGATTTCGGGCGTGCGCTGCATGGCGGTATACTGTTTCTTGAGCTGATGGATGCTCTGTGCATCCAGATACGTATCCGTCAGCAGACCCGCACGAATCGCCTTGAAGCCCGAGTAGGGCATGGGCAGAAAGATGCCGGCGACATGAACGACGTCGCCCGGGTTCATGGCGCGCGTCAGCGGACCGTACACGTGGATCGTCATGGTGCGAGGAATGTGGCCGACAGGCACCTGGTCCGCCATTTCCTGGATCTTGACTTCCTGGAACGGCACAAACTTGCTCGCGCGCACCTGCGGGTACAGCGGGCCGCGCGTGTTGTTGGTCAGGCACCGGCGCGAGTTGCACTGCGTCAGCGGCATGTACTGACGCGACGTGACTTCCTGGAACACCTCGGCGCCGCACACGTCGCACGCATACGCATCCACCAGCAGGAACGGCTTGACCTCGGACACGCGCGTCACGATTCCACGCACCGTGATGAGCTTGCCCAGATGCGAGCCACGCACCGCGCGCACGGCGAGCGGCTCCTCTGGCTGCTCCCCCTGCGCGCGGCCCGTGCACGGCTTGAGGTACAGCGTGTACCTGCGCAGCAGCACGGGCGGGAAGACGTTATCGCTCGCATCCTCCGGTGCGACGCCGGCGTCGTTGGGATCTTCGGCGCTCTCGATGGTGCGTGCATTGCGCTCCATGCGCTGGTGGCGGATGACATCGAGCACGTCGTCCTTGTGCGAGATGTCCTTGCTCGGCTCGGGCACGAGCCGATCCACGCACTCGGCAAACAGATCGAGGTAGCGCTTCGCATTGCTGCGAATCGCACCCACCAGCTCCCGGCCCGCTTCGCCCGTCGTGGTGTTGACGTGCGCCGCCACATCGTCCAGCTCGATGATCAGCGAGTCCTGCTCGCGGTTCGCAATGTTCTGCAGCTGGTGCATGTAGAACGGCACCTGGCGCGAGCCCGATGCCTCGGCCTCGGCACGTGCGCGGCTGCGACGCTGCGCTGCGGAGCGGTCGACATCCATGCGATCGATGGCTCCGCTCAGCTCGCGTTCCAGCTCGTCTTGATCGTCGTCGTCATCCTCGAGGCTGATGGGCGCACCGGCTCCCTGCGAGACGAGCGTGTTGAGCCGCGATGCGGGCGCCTTGAAGAAGCACAGGAAGTCGGTGATCTTTTGGCGCTCCTGGTCGTAGTCGACGTTGAGCGAGATCGTCGGCAGGATGGGTGCGGAGGCAGCCATTGCGACGGAGCTCCTTCCGGCAGCGAAGGGGGGTATCTCTTCAGGGTTGGCGGGGTTGGGGTGCGCACCTCCGGGCGTGAGGGGTGGAGGGTGGCGATGCGGGCCAGGTTGTAGGGGTGTCCGAGGTATCTAGCGCCGAGAATGTATGCGGTACCGAGTGTAGAAGCCCGATTGGTGATGGGGTGGTGGTGTTGGTGGTGGTGGTGGGGGCAGTGCGCTGGATGTCGAGAAGGAAAGGCAACGTCGGGGCGACTTGGCGCGAGGAATGGAGCCATTACCCCTTGCGCCGCCGCACTGCCGACTCTCTTTCTGTTGGAATTCTGCTCAGTCTGCTGGCTCGCGGTTCGACTGACGATGCGCCTCGGCGTCGTCGCCAATTTGCGCGTCTCGTCGCTGCAATTTACACGACGCCCAACGCGCCACGTCTCTGCGCGTCTCACAACACCACCAGACGCGTCTCTCTCTTCGGACGCGTTTTTCTCCCTCCATGTTAAGCCATCCTACCACCCATGGATGACCGGGGCAAGACACTGCGAGACCCTCACTCTGCATGCAAAGGCAAAGGCCGCTTCCATTGAACAAAGACACAGCAGCTCTGGATGCTGATCTAAGGCTTGAGCGGCAGATCAGCCAGACATGGCGCGCTGAACAGCCGGCCCGTCCACGCACCGCGCACCGTGGGGATCGCCACATACGTCCACAGCGCAAAGTTGGCGATGACGAGCGCCGTGTAGGTGATCTTGAGCGCCAGGCTGTCGAGTTCGACGGCAAGACTGGCAGTGCAGATGGCGAGACTCGCCGAGGGGAAGGTGAGACCCCACCAGCCCATGTTGAAGCCGAGTTTGCCGTGGCTCAGCTCGCGCACGATGGTGCACACGCCGATGACGAGCCACCACATGCCGAGGCCGAACAGCATCATGGCCGAGACCAGTCCGGCACCGTACAGAGCCTGACCCACCGAGAACAGCTGCGGTACGCCCGACGACGACGCGGGCATCGAGATCACCGGGAACAGCTGCAGCGCAACACGGCCAAGGTGGAGACAGGCATAGCCGCCCTGACCACACGGTCCGAGTGGGAGGAAGACCGAGATGATGACGTCTCTCGGCGGACTGTTGAACAGCAGCAGACGCTGAAAGTACAGCACCTGGATTAAGAGTGCCAGTGGCAAGCCGATCCCTAACACAAGGTAGCTGACCACCATGATCGTAAATGCATACGTCGGGTAGCGCTCGATAAAGATCTCGGCGAGCACGCTGCCCGTCGCCGCAGCGGTGATGGGCGGTACGATGGGCAACAGCAATGCCGCTGTAATACCCTCAAAGTAGTGCTTCTGGTACGTCATCATGCTAAACGGTACGCCGACGCTCGTCAGCAGACTGAGCACCACACATGCCCACCACAACCCGCTTGCTGCCAGTGCGAATCCCATGCCCAAGCCGAACTCGACCGTGCCGAGCTGCGCGATGCCGCTGACGATGGTGATGAGCCCCATAGGCAGCGTTCCTAGGAACATCGACTTTTGCGGGTGCTTGATGGTCAGCGGTAGCACCTCGGGGTACATGACGTACCGCGCCAGAAACGCGCACAGGAAGACGATGAAGATCACAATGTCCGCCAGCAGGAACACTGCAGCCGGATAGCGCAGGCCAGCATGGATCGATGGCCATGGTAGCAGGTTGAGCAGTGTCGCGATGACGCCCGTGCCCATAGTGACGCTGAACCACGAGGGAGTAAAGTGAAGAATGCGCTCGCGGATGCCGTGTCTTCGAATGGGCTTGCCATCGTCGCCGACCATCTTGATGCGTTCCGGCACATCGCTCACTTGGGTGGAAGAGGTGCTGCGAGCCTGTGCGGCCTTTTCCGAGTCCGCTGTGCGTGCTAGCTCCTCTGCTCGCTGCCGAACGCCCGACCTCCATGCTGCCTTGGTGCTCGTGTTGGCTTTGGTGCGCTTCGTGTCGGCCTTCCTGCGTCGCATCAATGCAAGCCTCGTGCGTGGCGCGCGATTCGATCCATGCATCTTGGCTGACGATGCATGTGCAGCGTCGGTCTCGCCCGTGAGTACGCGTGTCAGACGCTGCCCATACGTCTCGGCATCCTCCATCGCAAACTCCTCCCCCGCATGAGCTCCAACGCGCGCTGCCTCGAGCTCGGACGGAGCCGCATCTTCCTGATCCGCAAGGCCATGCTGTTGCGCTACGGCCACCACATCTCGTTGCGGCTCCAGACCCGGCGCATCCTGGTATATCGCTGGTGAAGTCATCTTGAAAGCGGAAAGGAAGCTGATATAAACACTTGCTGCAGTGGTCGACGGTCGAGCTTGAAGGATTTGTAAATCGTCAAATCATCCTGGAGTCGAGATCAAAGGGCGGAGGGGGGGGGGGTTCTGTTTCAGTGGTGAAAGGTGTAGCTTTAAGAAGGGGTGGACATGCTTCGAAACAGCGGCGAGCGGAACCTCGGCCGGGGCAAGACGCAAAGATGGTGGAGGTGGGGCCGAAAGTTGACAAAAAAGCGGAGGCAGCGGACACGGCTGCAGGTTCGCGTGCGCTTATTCCCGCATCCCTCCACCATCGCGCGCGAAAAATCACCGTGTTAGATTGATCGCCACCCACGATGTCGCCCCGACCCCGTCGCCACTCGAGCCAACACAAGAGCCCACACCTCACTGCAACTGCTTCCTGTTATGCGAGATTGATTGCAAGACTACACTATTGCGACACTTGGGCTTGGTAGTACGACCCTCACAGGTGCGACTTGAGGCCGTTCTTGGCGAGGAGGCCTTCCGAGATGGCGTTGGTCTTGTTGAGCCTCTCCCACACCTCGGGAGCACGGCGGAGCTCGGTCTTGCCGAGCTGCTGAAGGTGCACCTCGTCGGGGCCGTCTGCATATCGGAGGGTACGCAGCTGTGCATAGGCGTATGCGAGGATGGTATCTTGCGACACGCCCTCTGCGCCGTGAGCCTGCATCGACATGTCGAGCACCTCGAGCGCGGCGTTGACGACGGCGACCTTGCTCATGGCGATCTCGCGCATGGCGCCCTTGGCGTTGGTCTTGTCGATCATGTTGGCCGCCGAGAGCACGAGCAGACGCGACTGCTCGATCTTGATGCGCGCCCACGCAATGTTCTGCACAATCGTGCCGTGCTCCGAGAGCATCTTGCCAAAGGCACGCTTGCGCTGGTCGGTGGCGCGCGCCAGCATGAGGTCGAGCGCGCGCTCCGCCGTGCCGATGGTGCGCATGCAGTGGTGGATGCGTCCCGGTCCCAGACGGCCCTGGATGATCTCGAAGCCACGGCCCCAGCCGAGCACGAGGTTGCCGAGCGGCACACGCACGTTCTCGTAGATCACCTCGCAGTGGCCCTCGGGTGCGTCGTCGTAGCCAAAGACGGTCATGGGACGGATGACCTTGACGCCGGGTGCGTTGGCGGGGACGATGACGATGCTCTGCTGTGCGTGCGTGTTGGAGTTGTCGGGGTCCGACTTGCCCATGACGAGGTGGACGGCGCAGCGCGGGTCGCCGGCGCCCGAGATCCACCACTTGTGGCCGTTGATGACGATCTCGTTGCCCTCCTGTCGGATGGAGGTGCGGATGTTGGTGGCGTCAGACGAGGCGATGAAGCGCTCGGTCATGGCAAAGGCGGAGCGGATCTCGCCGTTGAGGAGGGGCGTGAGCCACGTCTGCTTCTGCTGGGCGTTGCCGTACTTGGCAAACACCTCCATGTTGCCCGTGTCCGGTGCGGCGCAGTTGAGCGACTCGGAGGCAAAGTGGGAGCAGCGACCAGTCATCTCGGCGATGACAGCGTACTCGAGGTTGGTGAGCGGCGAGCCGACGTCAGGGTAGTGCTTGCCCGAGAGGAAGAGGTTCCAGAGGCCCTGCGCCTTGGCCTTCTTCTTGAGCTGCTCGACCACCTCGGGCACAATCTTCCAGCGCTTGGCGGGGTCGGTGGAGACCTGTGCATGGTAGAGCTTCTCTGCGGGGATGCACTCGTCGACGATGAAGCGGATGACCTTGACGAGCGTCTCCTTGCCGAAGGGCGAGAACTTGTCCTCGATGAATGCCCAGGTGCCGGCGCCAATGTAGTTCTTGATGAGCGCGTCGCCACTGAGGCTGGCAGGAAGGACGGTCGACATGGTGAAGTGTTTGTGCGTGTGTGCGAGTGAAGTACAGAGGACGCGGGAACGGAGGAGAGAAAGAAAGCTCGAACGGAGGAACAGGGTGGGGGTGATGGAGGAAGCAAGAGGGTCAAGGGACGCTGCGGGTACTTGTATCGAATCCAAGCTGCTGGCGGCTGAGGGGCACTACAGGTGCGCTGGATAGGGTCCGGGAAGAGCGTGTCCGCCCTGCCATACCCGGCAACCGGAGAGCATCCGGAGAGAGACAGGGAAAGAGAGAGAGAGGCCGTGCGCGCCTCCAGTCTTCGTTGCTGCTGCTGCTGTGTCACTGCCGCTGGAATGCCCCAACGACGGATGAATTAGAAATTTGTGGGGTTTTGGCTTCTTTTTTTTCCCCCGCCCCGCGCAGAAGGGCGAACGCGCGCGGCAGAAACACGCGGGTGGCGCGAATTTACTCGAGAAAAAAAAAGAAAGAAGAAAAGCCTGCTGCTCTCTGTGTGTTGGCTCGTTCCTTCGTTCGTTCGGCTTTGGACCGGCTAGACGCGCGGCGCTTCGTAGCCGGTCGTCCCGGCCATCCAACGGTCACTCTCAATTACCCCACTCGTGGCCGTGCTAACCTCAGCCAGCATCCCCACACAAGCTGCGGCACACTCGGACACAGCTGCCTCTGCCAGTGTTGAGCCGTATATATGCTGCCTTGACAAAATTTTTTGCTGCGGTGCATTCATTCGAACCAACAAAGCTCGACCGCACTAACAGGGCAAAGAGGGATCGCGGCAAATTCGAATCGGTGGGCATGCAGCCGAGAGCGGGCAGCTGTTGCAGCAGAGCAACTTAGCGCGAGCTGCATGTGGCGGAAAAACTCGACATGTGCAGAATGGATGGGCACTTGGCATCAAGTCGGTCGGACCCTTAGGACCGAAGGGCTGCACTCTCTTTGCTTTGAGTGAGCAAGGCTGGAGAAGCCGCCCGCTGCATATCCATTCGGCCGGGTTGGTGCCAACCGGATTTTGGGTTGGATTGCCGGCCAGGGAAGGCCACGCGTCCTGGCGCTTACGACGATATGCTCGCTGTGGCGGTTGTCTGTTTGCTGCGCTTTGAACCTCCACCTCGGCCTTGCACTTTTTGTGGCTCAAGAAGACGGCGCTGGCTTAGAGCTGAGTCTGCCTTGCCACCATGCAATCTCCACCTTGACCAACGATCGTTCCCGTTCGCACACTGTTCATGCGACACTGACAACACACAGCGCTTGGCGTCGATGCGCTGAAGGAGGAGGACAGCACAGGCAACATCACACGCTCAACATGGGCAGCTTCCACCTCGAAGTGGTGCACCGCAAGCAGACGCACACCGTCGAAGGTGTGACGTCGGACACCACGATCGCACAGCTGCGACAGGCGATCGAGCAGCTCACGTACGTTGCTGTGGACAAGCAGAAGCTGCTCGTACCACGAACGGCTGGTGTGGCGGACCTCAACAATGCCGCGGATGCACGCACCGACGAGCGCACGCTGGGCGAGGTAGGTCTGGCGAGCCGACGCGAGACCAAGCTGACGGTGCTGGGACCGTCGTCTGCGGAGCTGGAGAAGCTGTACGAGGCCGAAGCGGAGATGCAGAAACGGAACGCGCCACGCCAGTACCATCCGAGCATGCTTCGCGGCGCCAAACTCCGCAACACCACGCAGCCCGGCTCCACCCAGTCTCCGTTCGGCAAGATCTATGCGCACGCCACCACGCCCGAGTCGTCGCCTCTGCACGGCAAGGTGGTCGACTACCTCACGCGGCTCAGTCGCGATCCAGGCATCCTGCACATCTGTGCGCTCAACGACTTCCGCGTGGGTGCGCTCACCGAGCTGCTGCCGTGGGAACACCCGGGCCTGCTCGGACTCAACGAGAATGCGGGTCAGCGTATCTTGCTGCGCATTCGTACCGATGACGCCGAGGGATTTAGGGACTACAAGACGACGCGGCGTGTGCTGGTGCATGAACTGGCGCACAACCGAGTCGCCGACCACCCGCCCGAGTTCAAGATCCTCAACAGCAAGCTCAACGCCCAGATCGACGAGTTCGAACGTGCGCAGCGGGATGGAACGCACCGACTCGTCGAGGGAGACGTGTACGAGGCCTCGGCACCAACCACATCGAACGCAGGCCAAAGGCTCGGAGGCTCGGGAGCCGAGAGCGACAGTGCAGAGGAGCGGCGACAACGCGTCCTCATGGCCACCATGCGTCGACTCGAGCGAGAGGAGCACGAGATCGAACAGAGCTGCGGCAGCGCCACCACCAAGCCCAACAACACTTCCTGAGCGACAAGCTGACGTCGAACGTGTTTTATTTGTATACTAGTAGAGAGAGAGAGAACGTGCTAATCGAGACCGACATGCTGTCAGTAGACTGAACCTGACCCTGGCCCTGGATCGGCAGTGGGTTCAGGGGCATCGGGGCGTTGGAGCCAGAAAAACGGCAGAGGGGCCAGCAGGCGCTTTTTTGGAAGTGCATTTCGAGACCAACACCACTCTGCATTTGCGCCCAATTTCCGCACAGGCGGCGCGTCGAAGTGGCTCAACAACAACACACACACAACACACAGCCCACGCCCAGCCAAAAAAGCGGTGCAGCTGAGCCGAGCTGAGACGGCTTCAACTCAGCACAGCTTTGCGTCGCTCGGCTTCTTCCGTTGGACCACGTCCAGCGCCGATTCGAGCGAAATGGCAGAGGAGTTGAGTGTAAGAACGACGTCGGCTTGAGTGGTTCCTGCGTCGAGACCATTGACAGGAGTGAAGAGAAACACAGAGAGAATGAAAGAGAGAGAGAGTGAGAGAGAGACGGCGAGACAGCGACAGGAGGCGGCCAAGGCGGCTCTTCAAGGGATCCAACCGACCCGCAGCCGTCCCAAGGCGCGCGTACACTACGCCTCGAACCAACAGCAGAGTGACAACGTTGGCCGCTGCCTTTCCCGTCCGCTGCCGCTGCTGCTGCCGAGTCGTCGCAACTCCACATCTCCGTTCTTCATCACCACAACCACCACCACCCTCTTCTCGTCCACCACCATCGTCGTCGTCGTCGCCGCATCCCGGTCCCCCCACCATGCCGCCACCCTCGGAGCCCGTGCACAAGGGCACGCTCGTCTGCGTCGTCCTCAAGGCGCGCAATCTGCCCAACAAGAAATCCATTGGCAAGCAGGACCCCTACACCGTCCTCAGCATGGGCACCGAACAGCAAAAGACCAAACCAGACAAACGCGGCGGTCAACATCCCACCTGGGACGAGCAGCTCCACTTTGAGATCTACGAGGACATGGAGGATGCGCTCGCAAAGGCCTCCAACACCGGCTCGGGCTCCGCCGCCAAGTCCGCCTCCGCCTCGGCCACCGACAAGCCCAAGGGCGGCAAAAAGGTGCTCAAGGTGGCGTGCTACGCCGACGACAGCAAGGAGCCCGAGTTCATCGGCGACGGAATCGTCGACCTCACCGACACGCTCAAGACCGGCGAGTTTGACGAGTGGGTCACCATCAAGGCAAAGGACCGCTATGCCGGCGAAGTCTATCTCGAACTCACCTTCTACTCCTCCGCAGCTCCACCCAAGAAGCGCAAGCCCCACACCAAGCCCGTCCTCTCCGGCACAGACACCTACGGCGGCGCAGGCACCTTCCAGCGCATCGACGACCTCGGCGATGCCAAGTCGTCCTCCTCAGCGCCTCCACCCAAGCCGGCCAAGGGAAAGGCCGACCACCCTCCCATCCCCGCCTCCATGCGACCCGGTGGCGGCGCCGCTCCCTCCGCCGCCAACTCTCACGCACGCATGTCCAGCAGCATGTCCACCTCCAGCCTCGCTTCCTCCATGCACAGGCCCGCCGCATCGCTTTCCCACTCCCACACCATGCACGACCTCGGCGCCGGCACCATCCGCCCCAGCTCGTCGCTCGCCAACCTCGACGCCTACACCCCCGCCTACGCTCCCGCCAGCATCTCGCGCTCCACCAGCCCCGTGCCGCCTTCATCCGCCTATCACTCGGCTGCACCCTCGCACGCCTCGCACGCCTCGCACGCCTCGTCCATCGGCCTCGCCGCCGGTTCCTCGCGCCGCAACAGCTTTGCCGCTCCTCCTCCGCCGTCTGAATTCGGCCACACCATCACGCCGTCTGCATCGTACTATGCGCAGCACTCCATGACTCCCTCGCAGAGCCACCACCACCTCGCCGCCAACCAGCCGCCGGACGCCAACGACGACCGCTACGCCACCATCCGACCAGCCACGGTGTCGCAGGCGCACCATGCGCAGTACGCCATGCCGCGCTCGCACTCCATATCCCACGTCCCCGCGTACGCCCAGATGCCCCAACCGGACTACGGCGCAGACCAGCTCGCGCAGACCATGGGCAAGATGAGCTTCCATGCGAGCGCCAACGTGGGCGGCGACAAGCCGTTGCCACCCCCGACGCCCGTGCAACAGCCAGAGGAGAGGCCGCCGCAGTCGCACATCTACCAGGCACCTGCGCACCTTGCGTCGTTGTATACGCCGCCCTCGACAGTGGGCTATGCGGCACAGCATGACGTGGGCTTGCACAGGCCAGTGTCGCCTGCCGCGCGGCCTGCATCGGCGCTCTCGCAGTACAGCACAAGCCCGGCAGCTCCGCATGCACCTTCGGTCGTGAATGCCCAGGCGTACTATCAGCAACAGCAGCAACAGCCGCAACAACCGCAGCAGCCGCAACAGCCGCAGCAGGTGGGGGCGTACTTGGCGCAGCCGCAGTCGGTGTCTCCTCGTGCAGCCTCGCCCGGTTTGCCGCAGGGCTACGCGCCCATTCCATCGCCGTACAGCCAGCCACTTCCGCAGCCGCAGCATCATCAGCCACCGCCGCAGCAGCCACAGCAAGCACCGCTACCGCAACAGCAGCCTCCTCCTTCGGGGCATGTGTCGCGGCCGCTTCCGTCGACGCAGAGTTCATCGTCCCTGGTGTCGCAGGCTGTGCAACCACAGCATGCGTATTCGCACGTGTACCAACCCGTACAACAGCCTTCTCCTCCACCAGCGCATGCGCACTCGCACTCGCATTCGCATTCGTATTCGCAGCCGGGCTGGCAAGCTCCGCCTCCTCCCGCGCAGCAGCCTGGGTATTCCGCTCCGAATGGTGGTGGAATTCCAGCATCTGCGAGCGGGTACTTGTACACGCAGCCAGGATCGCAGGAGGCAGGCTGGACTCCGCAGCGCTCCCCATCGCCTCTACCGCCCATCCCTCAGCAGCCAGTAGGCTATGCCTACCCTCCAGCAGGATATGCGTATCCGAACCAGTATCAACAACAGTATCAACAGTATGGCCAACAACAGTACGGCGGCGTACCAGCGTCGACTTCAGGACCGTATCAGGCTCATCAGTACCACCAGTAGAAAACAGCAGGGTAATAAGAATGGCATTAGGAATGAGAGTGTTAGAGACCGGGAGGACGGGTGGGTGGTGGACCAGGTGGAAGCGCACGTGCGGGCGTAGGACTACGAGTAACACTACGACTGACACTGCGACTGAGACTGCGACTGAGACTGCGGCTGCGAGAGGAATTGGAGCGAGAGACAGAGCGCGAGTATGACTGACGTTGACGAACGCGCGGTGATCGGGAACGCGAAGCCGATGGTGAGCGCGATACCGAGCGCGATCGAGACGAGTAGCTGGACCGTGACCTTGATCTCGACCTGTCGCTGAAGCTCGAACGAGACTCACGACTCGTTGCGCGTCCACGCACCTCGCGTGCTTTGCCCTTCCCTCCGTCCCTGCGTCGCGCGGATGGCTGGCTGTCCGAATCCGAATGCGACGCCGAGCTCGCGCTGTACTTTCCGCGTTTCCTCGCACGAGGCGATGGCGACCTTGACACCGACTTAGTCGGCTCCCTCGTCCTACCGCCTCGATTCCATCCACCATCCCTCTCATCCTGGACCCTCCTCGCTGCAGCTTGATCCTGCTTTCTCCTCTCCCACTCTCGCTTGCGCTCCTCGTCGCGCCTCCTGCGCTCTTCGATGCGCTCCTGCTTCTTGCGTTCCTGCAGCTCGCGGTCAAACGCATCGCCCTCCCTATACCCGCTCTCCACCCCAACCGCCCTTGCGAATCGTCGCTCATCCGCCTGCTTCGCTTCCGCCAGTTTGTGCGTATCGCCAACCCTCAAGCGTGCCGCCTCGTGCTTCGACACGCCCTCGTCATCGCGTTGCTGCTCCATCTGTGCCGTCAGCTTCTCGCGCAGCGCCTGCACCTGGAGCTCAATCTCGTCGTCGGCGACATCGTCGTCTTCGAGCTGGATGCGCAGCTCCATGCAGCGCACCTCGACGCGGCGCTTGCGTTCGTGCTCCAGGATCGCGGCGTCCGGCTGTGTGTGTCGTACATCCGGCGCCGACGACGTGGCGGGCTTGTTGAACGGATTGTCGCGAGGCCGGACGTTGGAGAGATTGCGTTGGATGTATCCATTCGTGCCCGTACCGCGTACGGTTTTGAGACCAATGCCGTTGTACATGGTGAAGAATGCCGCAGTGGCCAGTGAGAGCGGAGAGTTGGTGGATGGTGGTGAGAAGGGCGAAGTTGCGATGCCTTTTTGAATTTGGCATCGCAATTCGGGTTTCGGAAATCGTCAGGCTGGTTTCGGATGGCTGCTGCGCGGTGCGAAGAACGTTGGACCCTGAACGCTTCCACCTGTCACGGCTCCACTCACCCGCCTTCGTGCGCAGGGACCCCCGCCCCCTCTCGCTCTTTCACTCATGCCGCAACGACATCCCAACGGAAGCAACGTCCGCTAAGGAAAGGAACATCGGGAGTGGAAAGACGCGGCTGATCCGTCCTCATTCGGGCGAAAAAGCTCAAGGGCAACGGCCGCCCGCGCTGTACGACTGCAGCTTCATCTGGACATGTGAGCAACGGCATCCCACTGCAGCAGCCGTGGGCGGATCATATGAACCCAAACTTTCGTCCGCGCGGTTCGACTTCCTCGAGAGCGGAACGCTCTAGAAGCCGCCGTCATGAACGTCAACATTCACAGCTTCGCACAGGATGCGGCTTCGTCCTCGTCCGACTCGGCAGCCGCATCCGCATCCGCATCCGCAGCTCTTCCCGCATCCACTCTTCCGCAGCTCAACCTCTCCCTCAGCGAGGAACCCGCACATTACAGCATGGAACACGACATGGATATATTGCCCACCCAAGTGCGGGTGTCCAACTGGCTTGCCGACATTCATCTGTCTCCTCCCACATCGTCTCCACCACCCATCGACGATATCGACATCGATCTCATCCCTTCCACCGCTGCGACACTTCCGTCTCAACAAAGTCTGGACACCATGGCGAAGCGCTCTCGCCAGCCCTCTGGCAGTCCAGCGCCGGCTCCAGCCGATCCAGGTATAGCGCCCACTCCCTCCCCTGCGCCCGACGACGACGACGAAGGCACCCGCAAGAAGCGCCGGATCCTCGAGCAGATCGCCACCCAAACCGCCGTCGACCCGTCCGATCAGCTCCGCACCGACCAGCTCGCCTTCATCCCTCGCTCCTACCAGCTCGAGCTCGCCCAGATCGCCAAGTCCGGCAACGTGCTCGTCTGCCTCGACACCGGCAGCGGCAAGACGCTCATCTCGGTCCTCCTCCTCCAGAACATGCACCAGCAAACCAGTCCTCCCACCCCTACCGCCAAGCGCAAAGTGTCGTTCTTCCTCGTCAACCTCGTCCCGCTCGTGCATCAGCAGTCGTCCGTCATCGCCGGCAACTCGGACCTCGCCGTTGGCAAGCTCTACGGCGAGCTCAAGGAGGCCACGCGCGGCGGCCGCAACAAGCTCACCGTCGACAACTGGCAGGCCCCGCAGTGGTCGGCGCTGCTCGAGTCGCACCAGGTCATCGTGTCCACCGCGCAGTGCTTCCTCGACGCTCTCATTCATGGATTCATCAAGATGGACGATCTCAACCTCATCGTGTTTGACGAGGTGCACCACGCGCTCAAGAACCACCCGTTCTTCAGGATCATGAAGTACTACCGTCTCGCACCCGCCGACCAGCGGCCTAAGATCTTCGGCATGACTGCCAGCCCCATCTTTACGAGGAGCGGCATGTTCCACGAAGCCGCACACTACCTGCAGCATACTATGGACGCCACGATCCACACGGTGTCCAAAGCCGCACTGGACGACCTCGACAGGGTCAAGCAGAAGCCCGACGAGCTCGTGGTCGAGTTTGCGCCCTTCGTCAGCGTGTTCGACGATGAGATCGGCGGCGTGCAGCTGTCGCAGCTCAGCCGCGAGATGCTCGACATGTTTGCGGCGGACCCTATCCTGGATGACGAGGAGCTCGATCCCGTCGCCCGCCACTTTCGCGACGAGGTGCAGCCCAAGCTCGAGTATACGATGCGCCATCTGGGCGCGATTGGGTGCGATGTCTTCTGGCACAGCACGCTGCTCGAGCTGCGCTCACGTGCGCGCAAATGGGCCGCCATCAGCAGGGATAAGCGCACGCTCGTCAGCGATGCGTGGATCGTTGATGCCAGCATGCGCAACCCCACCGCCGAGACCGGTGCCGGAGACGACAGCGCTGAAGAATCGCAGAAGCCGACTCTGCCTCTCGGTGCAGCCCACCTGTCGACCAACAGCGAGCTGAACCGACGCATCCTGCTGCACATGCGCGCCCAGCCCGCGCTGCCAGACGAGCTCAGCATCGATGCACACAATGCGTCGCCCAAGCTGCTGCGCCTCATCGAGCTGCTGCGGTGCTTTGAGCCGGACGCGGCCAACTTCTGTGCGATCGTGTTTGTCGAGCGGCGACAGACGGCGACGCTGCTCGTCGAGCTCGTCAAGCGCGTGCGTGGTCTCGGCTTCATCCACCCCGAGTTCCTGCTCGGCCACGATAACGGTTCGGCCGCCGGTGGTGCGCCTGCCATGGACTGGCACGACCAGGTGCAGGTGCTCAACCGCTTTCGCCGTCGTGCACCCACCAACCTGCTCGTCGCCACATCCATCGCCGAAGAGGGGCTCGACATCCAAGCCGCCAATCTGGTCATTCGGTTCGACCTGTTCAACCGGCACATTTCGTTCCTCCAGTCGCGCGGCCGCGCACGTGCGCGCGGGAGCCGCTTCATCCTCATGGCCGAGAGCGGCAATGCGGAGCATGCACAGGTCATCCTCAACGCATTCGACACCGAGGCGCGCCGCAGCAAGTGGCTGGACGCCATCACCGAGTCTGGCGCCGACGACGATGCGATGCTGTGCGAAGAGTGGCAGCAGCGTCTCCGCATCGAACCCGAAGACCCGGACGTTTCCCCGGCGATCCATGAGCCGGCAACGGGCGCACGGCTGTATGCAGAAGACGCACCGAGCCTCGTGGCGCACTATGCGGCGACGCTGCACAGCGAGTATCTTGAGGACGCCGTGCTTGCGTACCGCATCGAGAGCACCGAGGTGATGGGTGGCACGCCGTCGTTTACGTGCACGCTCGAACTGCCCAGCACCGCAGCGGTGCGCAGCGTCGAGTCTGGGCCCTGCACCTCCAACAAGCGCGCCAAACGCATGGCGGCGTTCCGCGCATGCCAGCAATTGCGAGAGCTAGGCGAGCTCGATGAGTGGCTCATGCCGAAACTCGTCGGTGCAAGCGTGGACGATCGCGACGCAGAGCCCGTGGCGATGAATCCGCACCACAAGGCCTGGCGCGGCACCGGTCAGCCCATCTACGTGCCCGTCAAGAAGATGGACGGCTGGGCGCGGTTTCACTCGCAGACCAAGGGCAAAGCGGAAGCGCAAGTCTGGTATGCGACACTCCTGCCGTTGAACAGCTTTGATCCAGGACGCCAGTCTCTGGTGCTGCTCACGCGCGGTCCGCTGCCCAGCACGGAGCGCCTGACGCTATACCACGCAGCGTCGGGCGAGATGAAGACGGTGCGCGCCGCATCGCTCGGAGCTGTTGCGCTGGGCCCGAGCGACATCGAGGCGGCAACGCAGTTCACGCGGTTCGTATTCGCATTGCTGAGCCGCCGTGAGCTTGGGTCTGACGACGGCGAGCCAGTGGTGCTGGTTGCGCCCGTTCGCATCGCAGACGGCGTAGCGGACGTCACCGCTTTTGCGCAGATCAAGCTCGACTGGCCAGAATCACTGCAGTCGACGCGTATCGATGTGTCGACGCGCGGGCTCGAGTCGCTTGGCAACAAGGTGCTCACGCGGCGCCACGGCTACGCGTCCAACGCGCTGTACATCTTCCAGAGCGTCCGGAGCGATCTCTCCGCTCTGTCGCCGCTTCCACCCAAGGCTGGGACGGAGGCGGTGGAGGGGGAGGGGGAGAGGCAGACGTATCTCTCGCAGCACCTGACCAAGTACGCCCGGCGCGTGAGTGGCGACGAAGCTGCGTGCCTGGCCGCGCAGCTCGCCGACAGCCCACTGGTGGCAGTCACCAAGCTCGCCAAGGTGACCAATCTCCTCACTGCGCCGAGCAGAGGCAGTCGCCCCGCAGCCACGCCGGAGAGATTCGTGATCCCTCGTTTCTACAGCATCTTTCCGCTTCGCGCCGACACTTTATCGAGCATGCTGTTGCTGCCGTCGATCCTGACGCGCTACGACCATCTGCTGCTGGCGTCGCAGTGCAGCGAGACGATCTTTGGCGGCGTGTTGGCGGTGGATATAGTGCTCGAGGCGCTCGCGAGCCCGGCGGCACGATGTGGACTCGACTACGAGCGACTCGAGTTTCTGGGCGATACGTTCCTCAAGCTCGTCGCGACGTGTCACACGTTTACCACGCAGCTGGGGCGCACTGAGGCCGAATTGCACCTGGCGAACAAGGCGATCCTGACGAATGTGCGGTTGCTGCGCGAGGCACGCCGCCTCGAACTTGCGCGCTTCGCGCTGTTTGCCAGTGCCGATTTCGCAGCCAAGCGCTTCACACCCCCCGTCTCAGAGAGGATTGGCGGCAGCCTCACTCGCGATGGAGCTGTTGAGGTTGAGGGTGGGGGTGAGGTGGATGTGATTCGGGAAAAAACGCTGCCGGACGTGGTGGAGGCTCTGATCGGTGCAGCGCTGGTGGGGGGTGGGATCGAATCGGCTCTGCACGTGTGTCAATACCTCACGCTCATCCCGCCGACGATTGCGCGGTTTGAAGACTTCAATACGCTGCTCGAGGATCTTAAACTCACCTCGGTGACACAAGGTTGGGAGCGTCGCGTCGACCGCTCCGGCTTGGACCACTTGCAGGGTTTATTCGGCCACGTGTATCGTTACCCTCACCTGGGGTTGGAAGCGTTTACGCATCCGTCGTTGCTCGCGTCGGTGCTGCCATCGTACCAACGGCTCGAGTTTTTGGGTGATGCATGGTTGGATCTGTACATTGTGCGCTACATCTACACTGCGCATCCTTCACTCACGCGCGGTGAGCTCACGGCGCTCAAGGGGATGTTGGCATCCAACTCTACACTGGCTGCCCTAGGCCATCGACTTGGCTTGCACAAGTACATCGCCTCGAATAGTGAGGTTCTTGTGTCGTCGCTATCGGCATACAGCAGTGCGGTGGAGGCAGCTGGGACGGGAGTTGCATACTGGCAGGCGGTGGGGGGTGTACCCAAGGCTTTGGCGGATGTAGTCGAGGCAAGTTTCGCGAGCATTGTTGTGGATTCCGCCTTCTCTCCCTCAGCCGCCGAAGGCGTATTCGACCGCATTTTCGTGCCCTTCTACTCCCAGTTCTGTCCATGGGATAACATCCCCCTGACGGACCTCAAGCGACTACTACTCAGCACGCGTTGTAGGTTGGAGATCACATCCTCACTCACCAGCAGCGATGATGGGGATGTGGATTTGGTGGAGGAGATGGAAGTGTCGATTCGCATTCACGGTACGCTAGTTGCGCAGTATAAGAGTCTGCCCACTTCGATCCAGCAAGTCGTCAAAGCAAAGACGATCATAGAGGCGATGCAAGGGAAGCAGCGCGAAGAACAAAGCTTTTGGCTCCACCAACTCGTACGTACCCTCGCCTGGAAACGTCCCTTCCAACAAGCTCCAGAGCAGAACCAACCCACTCTCAAAGAAATCAGGGCCATCACATCCACCTGCAACTGTACCTAACGCACACAAAACGCATAAACAAACGTGCAAAAGAATTTACCCCGAAAGAATCGTGTGTGATCGCACCGCCAAAGACTCTGCCTCGACCTGCCCCCCCCCCCCCCCCGGTGACCTCTACGAAGCTCACGCCTCTCGTAACAAACTTGCCCCCACCTCAATCGTACGCCACAAATCTCAAGTCACTGCAAAGCTCGCTGCGCCAACATTCTTCGAACTGCCATTTCAGGGCTGTACTGTGCGTGCATCTGTGTACGGCACCTTGTCATGCGCGTGTCTTGTCAACTGCCGCGCGATACCACTTCATTTCGATACGCTGATGCTTCGTAGTGGCCATGTGTCGTGTTCATACCATGACTGACGGTGTTCACAGCCCCGCCGGGAGCGCGCCCTCCCTCGCCGCCGCCGCCTTGATGGCGGCATGCATGTCGGACGCGTCGGTATGCTCTGTATCCGTGGTATCCTGCGAATGTGTCCTCTGCCTCTCTCCCACCGCCCATCCAACCGCCGGGAACGCGGGCGCGCCAAACATGGGCGAGCGCACCGAGCCGTGCGTCGTCGCCGTGTTGTGGCTGCTCGCGCTGTCCCTGTCGCTTGATCCGCGCCGGTACGCATGCGCGGGCGCAGCAAAGACATTCCGGCTCGCCACAAGCCGCGCGTGCGCATGCGCGTGGATCTGGCGCAGCCGAAGCTCGTCCGCATCCGCCACGCCACTCGCGCTGCCGCGCGCACTGAAGCTCGCCGGCGTAAACAGCTCGCCCTCGAGCGACTCTGTGCCGCGCCACGCCGAGCCGCTGGTGCCCTCGGAGCCCGGCACGGGCGAGCGCGACGAGCGTGCAGTCGACGGCCGCGTACCCGCCGCCTCGCCGTCCCTGCGCAGCATCTCGCGGTTGGCGCCGCTGCCGCCGCTGCTCAAGGGCATGCCGACGGCGCCCTTGTTCTGCGTCTCGGGCGCGGTGATCGGTCTGCGTCGGCGTCGGGGTGCGGGGCGCAGCGAGACGCCGAGACCGCCCAGACCATCTGCGGCCTCACGTGCGCTCGGCGGATGCACGGCGGGCGCGGGATGCACGCCTCCGAGCGTACCTCGGAGCGGCGTGGCGTCCGAGTGGAATCGTGCGTCGTGGCCCACATCGGGACTGGCCGAGTGCGCGACGGGCTGGAGGAGCGCCTCAAGCTCAAAGTGGCTACGGCTGCTGTCGACGCCGCAGCGCCTCCTTGCCGCCAGGAAGGCGTCGGCGAGGCGAAGTTGGGCGATCTCGACGCGCACGCCGTCACCCTTGTGCGCGGCGAGCTCGAGCATGGCGTGCTCTGTCTGGCACTCGAGCTTGTCGAACTCGTCTTCGAGCGCGGCGAGACGCGGGTCGACGGCGGCCGAGGAGCGGCGTGCGGGCGGCGGCAAGCTGGAGCGGTCGGCGGAAGCGCCGATGGTGACGGGATCGTGCGGCTTGGCGGCAGAGACGAGCGGGACCTGTTGCTGGATGTAGTCCTGGATCATGAGCACGCGCTCGTCGAAGCGGTGCGGATCGAGACCGACGGGCGGCGGACCGAGACGCTTGAAGAGCTGCGATGCGAGCAGCGATGTGTTGGCGGCTGGCGAGGCAGTGATGGAGTGGTGGGAGGGAAGAGGCAGACCGGCTGCTGCGACGATGGGCGAGGAGGAAGCTTTGTGGCGCGAAGGCGACCGCGGCGACGGGTCGGGATCCGGGGTGCGCGAAAGCAGGGCAGGCGAGCGTGCTGCGATGGCAGAGAGGCGCTTGACGGGCGTGTGTTGCGTGTGAACCGAGGAGCCAAGGAGGTGCTGCACGTGGGCATGGTGAGCGTCTGGGTGAGCAGCGAGCTCGGCGTGGAATGGACCGGGCGATGCAGCGTCGATGCTGGTGTCGGATGCGCGAGATCGCACGCCGGCTGCACCGACATTGTGTGTATGGCCTATAGAGGAGCCTGCGCTGGCGTCGTTGTCGGAGCTGTAGCTTGACGAGGCACCGGCTGCTGCGTCGGGCGCAGCTGCATCTGGCCTCCATGCCGAGGGAGGAGCGCCGCGTTGAGGTTTGGGCTTTGAAGGTGTGTGTTGAGGAGCGTCGGGGGCCATGAAGGAGTGGCTGTGCTTGGGACGCAGGAACTTGTGCGTCATGGTGCTGAGCGAAGCACTGCGTGAACGGGAAGAAGCGGCGGGGGAAGCGTTGGCGGATTGCTGACCAGCGTTGGAGACCAGGAGCTGAATGTCGGCGGCCGAGGCATTCTGGCGCCTGCGCAGCTTGCGCGTGGAGGGCAGACGGGAGAGCAAGCTCGAGGTGGCGTCCGGGGGGGAAAGGATGCAAAAGTCGCGACTGTGTACCGAGGTTTGGCTTGCGAACGATTGAACGGAAGCGTTGGCGTGTGCATGCGAGTAGGGGAGGTGCGAGGCGGATACGAAGGATGTGGGGAGGGTGGCATGGCGGATGTCATGGTCGCTTTCGTCGACGCCCGAGTCGTATGCCGAGGCGGAGGGCTGGGAGCGTGATTTGGGACGCCGAACCTTGCTGGCGAGACGGCGGGAGAAGCTGTGCTTTGGGGTTTGGGCGTCGTGATGGGTGGAGTGGAGCACCTCAAGATGATCTGCACGGGTGAGGTCTGCAGCGGAAAGGGAGGATCTGGATTCGAGAAAGGAGACGGGCTCGAGACGCGTGCGATCTTGGACGCTGGAGGCGGTCTTTGGTCTTGCGCGCGACTTTGGGATGGTTGGTGGTTGGGTTGGTCTGTGGGGCTTTTCGGGCACGGGTGGTGGATGGTCGTGGGATTGGGATGCAGTGAATGCGCGGTAGACGGGGGTATCTATTGGTTGCGAGGTGGTTGGCGATGGCTGTGGATCTCTGGAACGGATGTGGACGTCGCGGCCGGCCGCTTCGAGGTCGTGTGGGTTCCAGCTGATGATTTGGACGTCTGCGGGTACGGCTGCTTTTCCCGAGCGCGCGCGTTCATCTGGAAGAGCGACGCATGACGGGGAGGGCTGATGCGACTGAGAGAGAGAGTTGGATCGGTCGCGATCACGCCGCCTTGTGAGGAAGCGTAGCGACATTGTAGGAGTGCGGTGACATGAGCCAACTGGAGCCGAATTAGCGGGGCATTAACGGTTCGAGATATGCAAAGAGAACGACGACGGCGACGAGGAGAAGGCAGCGGTGAGACTGTGGTGGTGGAGACAATGGCGCGTATGAAGGGGGGAAAGAGACAAAGAGGGGGGCCAAGCCATTCGAGGCGAGGCGAGGCGAGCGGAGGGGAGGGGGACGGCAGGCGGCGGGTCGAGTGCGCAGATCGCATGCAACCCTGCAGCTGTCTCTCTAGCTTGGCTGGGGCAGCGCTGAGGGGAGGGAAGCGGGGTGGCTGAGTCTGCAGCCTGCGTTTCTTGCATGGGGCGCCAATCAAACAAATCACAGCGCACCAGCAGCAGAGCACGATTGGCCAAAATGAAAGCGAGCGCGCCCCCTCCTCTTTTCGGTCTCCACACGAGCCTCTCTGCGTGCATACCTTGGGCCCCACCACCACCACCTTCGGCTGCTACCGAGTGTGATAACCATGGGCGGCAGATCTGCGGCGAAACCGGCGGATCTTTTTCTGTTTCTTTCTGGCTGGCAAGTCCAGGGTCCCGGTACAATCGGACTGTGAATTTCGGCTGCACTGCTCTGGAACCGGACATTTTTCTTTTCTTTTTTGAGTTTTGCGTTGAAAGCCAAAAAAGCGGGACGGCCGAAGGGTCAGAGCTTGACCTTAACTTTTCCGCAGCGCATCAATAGACCAGGCCGACGACATCCGACGATGGTTGCATTCCGACGGAGCTGCTTCCACTCTGCCTCTTTTGTTCACATTGGCAGAATCCTCACCTCTGCTCCGGAGAAAAGAAGGATCAGAAGCACAAAGCACAAAGCAGGAAGCAGGCTCGGAACATGATGCGCCAGATCAAACATGCAAGAATGACTGCCTCTGCAGCTGCCCGCCTCGACGGTTGTCTTCGCTTGAGCCGGCTTCATGCACAGAAATCCTGCAGCCGTACCCGCCTTCACGCTACTAACGCCCTCGCTTCCACGCGAGATCGGCAAACACCCACCCACCCACCCACCCCACGGCCTACCCTCTTCCGATCATCCCAACTCTCCCATTCCCCCGCACACTCTTCTCTCCTCGGACAATACGAACGAATCACTTTTGGCTTGCTTTTCTTCTTCTTCTTCTTCTTCTTCTTCTTCTTCTTCTGCCGGCCTACACGCTGCGCCCGCTCAGGCTTCAGTTGTCTTCCAACCATCGGTACTCGAATCTGTCGCCGTAAAAAAAAAAAACAAAAACAAATGATCAGCAAATGCCACTCTACCCTCGATCCCACCTTGGCCAGACACTTACCGGAAGTCGCTCTTCTTGCGCTGACACCAGCTCCCCTCCCAGTCAAAGTACACATACACGCCCTGCTCGTACTCGTCCGTGATCGCCTGCGGCTCCGAATGGCGCTGGAACCACGTGAGGTACTGCTTGTGGAATCGCCAGCTCTGCTTCTTGAGCTCCTTGGCAGCCAGGTACTGGTGGTACGTCCCCTGCTGGTAGTAGAAGATGTAAAACAGCGTGTCCACGTCAAACTTGGCGTACAGCGCAGGATTGTCGAACACGCTCGCCGGCGTCTGTGGATAGTAGCTCGGCGTCGGGAACGGATTCTTGGCCACATAGTATCGCGGCTTGTCCGAATCCACCGCCTCGGGCACGTTCATGAACGACGACTCGAGCGACTTGTGCACCAGCCCCGCATTCGAGTCGCGCTGCAGCGACTTTTGCTTGGCCGACTCGAACGACGACACCAGATCCGTCAGCGACGTCGGCAGCCGCGCCTCCGTACCCGCCTCCTTCTGCGCAGCCGCCTGCTGCGCCGCCGTACCCGCTCCCCCGCCCGCAGGCTGCACCACGCTCGCCGCCGCACTGCTCGCCGCAAGCTGCGCAGGCTCAAACCCGCTCCCGCCCGTGCTCGCCGTCGCTTCATTGGTGTTGCTGTGGCTGATGCTGTTGCTGTTGCTGCTCGCATCCACCTTGCTCAGCCCAGGCGGCGCCGGAGACGCCGATCGAGCCTTATCCGCATCGCTCGCACGCGCCGCATCCACTCCCGACTTGATCGGCGTCGATGGCGCTCCCACCGCTCCCGACATCCCAGACGCAGCTCCGTTGGCAGACGCCGCACCATTCGCATCCGCCGCCGCCGCCGCCGCCGCCGCCGCCGCCTCGTTCCCCATCGGTGCACTCGTGGCCGACGGCGAAGCCGCCGCATTGTCGTTGGCGTTCGCATTTGCGCTGCTCGCCACCGCCGCCGCTGCCGCCGCTGCGTATCGAATCGGTGGAAGCGGAGCAGCGCTCGGCGCCTTGGGTGGCGACAGCACCGCCGACTGCGACGCCGCGGGCGCCTTGGCCTGCGCAAAGTTGGCCGTCGGCACCGCCTTCTCCTTGGGCACCGCCACAGGCTCCTGCGACGCCTTCTTGGTCGTCTTCTTGGCCGATGGCGGCGCAGGTGATGCCGCAACCTGCGAGGCTGCCGATGCGGCGGAGGCGGCGGCGGCGGCGGCGGCTTCGTCCTTCTTGGAATGGCTGCTGCCGCTGTCCTTGTCCTTGGTGTTGGTGGCACTGTTGCTGCTGGTGAGGATGGCGGTGTCCTTGGCGGTGCTGGTGGTGGTGCTCGTATGCGCGTCTGCCAGGCTGTCGCGTCGCGGCTTGGTGGGCGTGTCCTTGAGATCGCGGAAGCTCAGGTCGTCCATGCCCGCCGTCGAGTCGTGGTTGCTGTGCAGGTCGTCGGTCTCCTTGAGGCCGAACGCCTCTTCGCCGTCGTCGAGGTTGAGGTCGTCGTAGATGCCCTCGTCCTCCTCAAAGTCCTCCTCCATGTTGGATTCGACAAAGTACGCAATGTCCTCCTTGATGTCCTGCACGCGCTCCGTGTCGAGGTTGCCGTTCTCGAGCATGCGCAGCAGGATCTCGAGGCGCGAGATGTGCCAGTTGCGTCGGTCGTTGGCGTTTTCGAGCTGCGACGCACGCTCGTCCTTGGCGGAGCCCTTCTTCTTCTTGCCCGAGCCCGAGATGGTCTCGATCTCGGCCTCGGCGGCTTCGGTCTGGCGCGAGAGCTCGTCGACCTGCGTCGAGAGCCAGTCCGAGATCTCTGCCTTTTCGCGATCGCGCGGATTCATCTTGGCGGCGGCTATGAGGCCCTCTTTGGAGAAGGCCTTGGTCTTCATCTCCTTTTCGATCGCCTTGAACTTTTCCATCTGCGTCTCGATGAGCTTGCGATTGTCGAGCAGAGGCTTCTTGTCCTTGATGTCGTTGCTCTGGAGCCACGTCTTGATCTGGTCGCGTAGACGCTGCAGCTTCTTGATCTGCGTCTTGAGATCCGACTCCATCTTTTCCTTTTGTGTCGAGTTGGTGGATCGTTGGAGCAGCTCGTACATGTCTTCGAAGATCTCGACACCCTCGGCGACCTTTTTCAAGGTCTTGTCGATCTCGGTCTGCAACTTTCTCGCCGCCATGGTGGTCGGATGTGCGGCTCGGCTCTAGCGGAGCGCGAGCTGGAAAGCGTGGGGGGTCGAGGCGATGTGCACGTGGATGATGGTGGATGGCAGCGTGCAGTATGGTGCCAGGCGGCGGTGGTGTCGCTGCTGCTGGTGGTGGTGGTGGTGGTGTTGATGCGTTACGATGATGGATGAACGGGAGGATGAGGATGCAGGTGATTCGGAGTCGTGGCGTGGAGGAGGAAAGCTGCTGATGCTCGACGCTACTCTTCTCTGAGCAAGTTGGATGAGCGATTTTGGATGTGACTTTGCATTGAACGCAGACTGTAGGCCGAGCAGGCTCTAGCAGGCTCTGGCTGGCTCAAGCTGGCTGGCTGAGGCGTTGCGCTGCTCGGGTGGCCAACGCGCGCCCGATTTCCGCTTTGGCTCCCTCAGCGTCGTCTGCAAAACGGATGCGGCGCGCGCCCACAGAGATCCAATCACGGCCTGGGCGAGCGCTGAATTTCTCGCGCGAGACAAGCTCGGATCGAGGGCGCGAAGAATTGAGGATTTTTGGCTGGCGGCTGCTGCTGCAACTGGTTGGCATCGACAGTTGGCATCGACAGCTTTGTCGTCGTCGTCGTTGTCGTTGTCTCTGCACCTTCTCATCACATCGCGTCGACATCACAGCGGGACACTTTGAAGACCACTGGTCATGTCTGCTCACCGAAGCTCGAGGCCGTTGACGGCGCTGTTCAAGTCGCTCAGACTCGGATCCAACTCTTCCACATCAGCAGCGTCGCCCATCGCATCCAGCAGCCGATGCTTCTCCTCCTCGCAGGCTCCTCGTGCCGCATCCTCCAAAGCGACAGCCCTTAAGACACCGCAGCGATGTAAGTTTGCGCTCTGATGACTGAATATGCTGGCTCAACTCCAGCTGACCCGTATCTCGCTTGCCTGCATCTACAGCCGCAACGTATCCCTTTTCGTCGGCGGCCCTCATCCCCGAGGTGCCCGAGTTCGTCTCGACCAAGCAGGGCATCACACCTCCGCCTCCAGCCAAGAGTGTGCTGTCCGGTGTCATGCCGCGCGTGCACTCGGAGCTGCGTGCGCGCTACGACCCGGGCAACCGTCTGACCAAGCTGTTTGACCGCAAGTCGCCCGAGCGCATCCCGCCGGGCTCGGTGCTCATCGTCGAGTCGTGGACGTCGCCGCTCAAGACCAACTTTTCGTCCTTCTCCGGAGTGCTCATCGCGGTGCGTCGGCGCGGCGTATCCACGTCGTTTGTGCTGCGCAACCTCGTGCAGAAGCTGGGTGTCGAGATGCGCTTCAACCTCTACTCGCCGCTGCTCAAGGATGTGCGTGTGATCCAAAAGGCAGAGGCGGGCAAGAACGACAAGTCCGGCAAGCTGCGCAGGACAAGACGCGCCAAGCTCTACTACCTCCGCAACGACGACAGGCGTCTCGCCGGTATCGGCAACGTCATCAAGCAGCAGCGTCTGCAGGAGGAGAAGCGCGCACAGGAGATGGCAAAGCGTCGCGGCGGACGCAGGTGATCATGCACCCCCTTTCTACATCCAAGAGTCCATCTATCGAATGGCACGTACGATTCTGCTCTGACACAGCCTGTGCAAGGCGGATCTTGGCATGGATGGCCGGTGTGTGTGTAAGATCTGGCATCGGTGCGAATCGGGAAAAATGGCTGGAGAGAGAAATTGGGTGAGATGGGCGCTGCTCTGCTGCTGCTGAGGGCTTCGGATTATCAAATCCACCAAAAAAAGCGCGCCGAAAATTAAAGCTCAACCCGGCTCGTCTCGGAAGAACAGGGCGGCGGCGAACAGCGCCTGTATATCAACCAACACCTCGCTCGCTCGAGCTTACCTGTCTTCCTACCAAACCAGCGATCATCACCACCATTGGAGGCTCACAATGGCTGCTCCCATGGTGCCTCGGCTCGGCATCAGGCTGGCGTCGCCTGCGCTGATGCCGCACACATCATGCTTGCAGCGCTCATTCGTCGCACTAGCTCAACGTTCCTCGCTATCGACGCTCAGCAGTGCCGGGCCACTTCGCTCCGCATCGACAATCACACCGGCACCTTCGACGATGCAGCGGCTCACACCGCTTCGTGCTGTACCGCTCTCTCGCTCTGTTGTCCTCACCGCTCTTGCTCGCCACCAATCCACCGCTGCAGCGAACCCCGCCGACTTCGCCTCCGCCTCCTCATCGGCTGCCGACTCGACCACCACTTCCGCACGCACCGACTCCTCAGCACCGGCCGTGTCGAAGCCTGTCGTCGCACTGCATCTGTACGCACTTGCCTTCCTCGTCTACGCCATCGTCGTCGTAGGTGGACTGACGCGTTTGACCGAGTCCGGCCTGTCGATCACCGAGTGGAATCCGGGCTTCAAGGGCATGCGTCTGCCCATCACCACGCCCGAGTGGGAGGCCGAGTGGGACAAGTACAAACAGACACCCGAATTCAAACTGCTCAACTCCAAGATGTCGCTCGACGACTTCAAGGCGATCTACATGTGGGAGTGGGGCCACCGCGTTCTGGGCCGAGTCATCGGCGTCGCCTTCGTGCTCCCCGCCGCGTACTTTGTGACGCGACGCTGGGTGGCGCGCGGCACGCGATGGAAGCTGCTTGCGATTGCAGCGGGTATTGGATTCCAGGGATTCCTCGGCTGGTTCATGGTCAAGTCCGGTCTGACGGCACCGGAGCCGAGTGGCAGGGCTAAGACGGTGCAGGTGGATGGCGGCGAGGTGGTGCCCACTTCGGCTGCAAAGACTAGCATCGAGACGGCAGACTGGACTCCGCGCGTGTCGCACTTTAGGCTGGCGATGCACATGGGCACTGCGTTCCTCGTCTACCTTGCTATGCTGCATACAGGTCTCGCGGTGCAGCGCGACTACAAGGCGGCCAACCTTACGGGCGCTGTGTCGGGCGTCAAGGCACGTACGCATGCTGCATTGATGCAGTTGGCCAATACGCTCAACCATCCGCTGCTGCGCAGCCATTCGCGACTCACCAAGGCGGTGGCCGCGCTCGTGTTTACGACGGCCATGTCGGGCGCGCTCGTGGCAGGCCTGGATGCGGGTCTGGTGTACAATGAATTCCCCACCATGGGTGAGGGACGTATCGCGCCTCCGCTTCAGGAGCTCATGGACGATCGCTACTCGCAGCGCGACGACGGCTCCGACAAGGTGTGGAGGAACCTTGGGCAGAATCCGGTTACGGTGCAGCTCATCCACCGTACGCTGGCTGTGACGACGGCATGTACTGTGGTGGCACTGGCGTGGAAGACGCATCGTCTATCGCGAGCGTATACTGCCGCTGCACGAATGGCCTCATCGCCCGTGCTGCCAGTCATGCCACCGAGGGTGGTACAGCTAGCCAATGCGTCCGTGGCAGTGGTGGCAGCCCAGGTGACACTGGGCATCTCAACTCTCATCTACATGGTTCCCATCCCGCTCGCCTCGGCACACCAGGCCGGCTCGCTCGCTCTGCTCTCGGTCCTCATCGCACTCATCTCGGCACTACGTCCCATCCCTGCACGCATCCTCGCCCAATCTGCATCCCGCAACACCCGCATCCTCAACAAGGTAGCCCACCCCACACCCCTACTCAAACCCTAGACGTCAGTCCTCAGCCTTGCCTGTACTTGTATCTGTCAAATCACACCACTTTTCCACACAATCCAGCCCGAGTGTTGAGCGTAAAAATAAATACATGGAATTATCGAGCTTGGGTCTAGCCTTTGAACTTGTACTTGGCACGCAGCCGTTCTCCGTACCTGTATAGGATGATTGGGACTGGTAGACCCAATAGGCCAATACCGGCGAGGAGGGTGCAGGACCACGCATAGCCGAGGCCTTCGAACATGTACTCTGCACACAGCGGGAAGGCTGCTGCCAGGATGGAGCGCACGAGCACCGCACACGCCGTGGCCGAAGCCGAATACGGCACAAAGGCATCCACGAGGTAGACGAGGATGGTCTGAAAACAGAGAATCGTGGCGCAGCCAACAAGGAACGATCCGATGAGCGGAACGATCCAGTGTGTCTGATTGGCCGCGCTCCATCCAAACGTCATCAACCCCACGGGCAGGATGAGCATGCCGACAAAACACAACGGCAGACGATACTCGGGTCGACCCTTCTTGACCTCGGCTGCGGCGACGGGCAGCTTATCCGGATTCACCGTGGGTGTGACGTTGCCGAATGCAGAGTTGGCTCCTTCGCCGCCGGCATCGCTGAGACGCTTGGGTTGTTCAAGATCGCCGGTGCCGGCGGTGGTGGAATCGCGCCGATTGCGGACGGCACGTTCGTACGCGCTGCGACTGTACACGATCCACCACCCAATGCGCCCATCCGCCTCGACGAGACGAGCATAGATCGCGTCCTGCAGCAATGCATTGGTGAACGCCGCCACCAAGAAGCCCAATCCCAAGCCGAGGTACGACAGGCCCGAGATGCCCAAGTTCCAGTTGTACGTCGGCAGCTTCTGTGGCGACGGTGCGTCCGGCTCGTCCTTCCTCGTCTGGAACAACAACGGATGCTGCGTGATGAACAGGTAGATGATGCCATAGCAGAAGCCGAGGTAGTACGAAAAGATGGCACAGATCGGATTCGTAAACAGCAGCCGGAACGGTCGCGACTGCGCCAGCTTGAGCTTGAGCAGGATCTCGCGGCTCGGCATCCACCTACGCAGCGCCATGGCCATGCGATTCTTTTTGGCCTCGTGTGCCTCGGCTGCCGAGACGTGATCGGCTTGTTGGATCTGCTGTAGACGCTCGGCGATGGCGCGTTCGCGCTTCTTGCGCAGCAGCACGGGTGCATACGTTTCGTCCAGGAACAGAACGATGACTACAAACACCACGCCCGACATGATGGTGAGCGTGTGCAGCAGCCACCTCCAATCGCGCGTGCCCGCCGCGATAAAGCAGCCCAAGATCGACCCCAGCACCGGACCCATCAATGGCCCAAGACCGTACAGCGACTGAGCACGACCACGCTCCTTGGGTGCAAACATGTCTCCAATGCTACCGGCGCCGAGACTTGGTCCTGTACTGCCCGCCGCGCCGGCGAAGAAACGCAGGATGTTGAGCGATGCGAAGGTCGGGCTGAAGGCAGAGGCCAGGTTGAAGGCGATGAACACGGCGCTCGTCGTGACGTACACTGGCTGCCTGCCCACTGTCTCGGAGCACGGCGCGAGGATGAACGGACCCACGCCTAGGCCCATGACGAAGAGCGACACGGGGAGCACTGAAAGCGTGCGCGAACCGAGGCCGAAGCTATGGTCGACGAAGCCGTTGCCCGGTACGAGGATCGACGACCCTAGCGGCGAGATGAAGCCCATGAGCGAGATGATGAGTGTAGTCCCCCATTTTTTGGTGTGCGTCCAGTGGCGCGAATCCTCGCTGCCTTCGAGTGTGATCGCCTCGATCTCGGCTGGCGTCAACGGCTGCAGCGGTGTCGCAGCGGCATCAGCCGGCTCCTTATCCTGTGTTGGTGGTGGCTGGCTCGCATCGGTCTGCGTATGGCTGATGGTTTTCAGCGAGGCTGGTATCGACGTCGCCATGATGGAAGAGCGCCGCCCAAGCACAGCGTCACCGTCGAATGGTGCGTGTCAAGATGCGAGGTAGAAGTGTCGCGATAGACCGGCTTGGTCGCAGGGCTACGACGACATGGCGAGCTGGCTTCGACAAGGTGGTGTATATGAACCAAAAGGCGCGCGGTTCGAGCGTGATGGTAGTCGGCTCTACAGTTGTGATTCGACGATGTGCATGGAACTCGAGCGTCGAAGCCGGCGGCAGAGGCTGAGGGCGGAGCGAGTGTCAAGACCACGCGGTCGGTTGCCGGTCGTCTTCAGTCTTGAGCCGCACTATGTGCCGGCAGGCTCTGGATGTCGATGGGATGCAGCGTTGGTGAGTGGCTCGAAGTGGGGCGCTGGCGACTTGCGCTGGCTGATTCGACGGCACGCAGCTGCGGGATGCCGTGATGCAGCAAGGAATGGACGCCGAACAGCAGCGCCCCTCTGAGCGCGATTGGCGTAAAAGATGGTTGAGAGGTTTGGGAGCTAGCAGCGCTATAGCGTCAGGGAAAAAAGGCCTAAGCGTGCCAGCTAGGAAAAGGGGGGGCGAGGGGGAAACATCGCGGTTAGAGCGAGTTGAGGTTGAACGAGGATGCGGCAAGTCGATCCATGGTGGCGAGCGCTTACGGCAGAAGCAGCTTTGGGCCGGTGCGCGAGCTTCGGCAAGGGCATGAAAACGGCGGCCACACTCGACCACGGCGACGCGGGCTGCACGGGCGGGCAAGCGCGGCGACAGCGGCAGCGACGTCGAATGCCAGCGCTATGCTCGAGGACAAGCTTTGCGAGCAATGCGTGCCGGACCCCGGCTTGCTAGCAGCACGGCCTGACGATGCACGTCCTGCAAAAGAAGCCGACGGTTCGTAAAAAGGCCCATCGTTACTACTGTCTCCGCTCTGCTACCCAGCCCCAGCCAACCCCACAGCGCGTCCTCTTTTGTCCTCGCACATACTCCCCACTCACCACCGTGCAAAGCCTTTTTGACAGACCAAGCTCGACCCCACCCTTGCGGGTGTGCTAGAAGACTCGAGTGCGCCCGCAAGGCAGTGGTGACGACTAAGAGCCTGCCGTTTGAGCCTGCCGAGAGGGGCAATTTGAAAAGGCTGCCGAAGTTTGGGCTCGCACGAGCAGTGTTATGCGCCGAGGGGCGGCTTCGGCAGCCGGATGAATTGGCGGTGCAGATGCGGTGTAATTGCGCGATTACGCCGGGTGGCCGTTGGATTGTAATGCGCATTTCGAAGCGCGTTGCCGTGGCCGCTGCCGCTTCATCTCCGCCAGGCTTGGCAAATCCAATTCCGTGCCGCGAGCCATGCCGACGTCGAATGGCGACCGCTGCCGAAAATAGGTCGCCGTCCATCGCTTCTGTCAACTTCCCGATGAGACTCTATCGGGAGATCGCAGGAAGAAGAGGTTGGGAGGCCTCAAGTGACACGACGCATGTCGGCGGCAGCGTCGTCCCACAGATCCGACTGGCCCCACACGCCTGCGACGATGGCGACCACCATCCAGGCACCTGCCTCGTCGCGGCGCATGCTCTGCTCGTCGTCGGCGACAGCCTCGTCCGGCTTGGAGCGCGATCGGAGTGCCTTTCGGCGGATCCTCGAGAGCGTGATTGCGGCTACACAGGCACGTGCGAGCGTTCGCAGGGTGCTAATCTCCTCGCTCATCAGCCTCGAGTCGAGACGCAGGAGCAATGCGAATAGCCAGCGCGCATGCAGCGCCTGCACCACTTCGTCCGCCCTGCCGCCGTGGCTGTCCGGGATGGGTACGCGGTGCGCCAGCCAGTACGGAAATGCCTCGAGCAAGCCCAGGATCTGCTCGGTGCTGAGGCGCAATAGAAGTGCACCGCTGGGCTCGCGGATGCGCCACTCGTATGCCTTGGTCGCCTGTTTCGCCGTCTCCTCGGCCGACGATGGCGGTGGTGGCCGCCCGTGGATCCACGCATACCACGCAGAGTTGTTGCCGATCTTGGGCAGGTCATCCTTGGTGAGCTTGACCGGCGATGTGGGCGGATTGCTGAGCGCCTCGCGTGCGTTGCGGAAGTGCGTCTCGAACACCGACCGCCATTCGCGCGACGGCATAAGCAGCGCATCGTCGGCGCTGCCGTCCGTTCTCGAGCCGGGGCCTATGGGTAAAGCCTCGGCAGCATCGGATATCGCTTGTGCGTACGGGTTGTGTGCAGCGAAAGAGATGGTGGGAGCAGCGGCTGCTTCCCGCCGCACGATGGCGAGGTATTCTTCTCCGTCTGCAGGCTCGCCCGAGAAGTCATCTGGTAGGTCGGCAACGGGGAGCGACTGGACACCAAACGAGTCGTCTGCTCTGGACAGTGAGCTTTGTGCGTGATCGCTGTGTCTTGGCTTCTTGTGTGCCCTGTCGCTGGCTATGGAGGTCATGTTGCGAGGTTGGCAACGGCTCGAGTCGAACTGGTTGGATGGAGGAGCAGTGTCTAAAGCGAACCTTTCTTCTCGTCCAGGGTCCATCAGCCACTTTTGCCAAAGCGCGAGGTGGAGGCTTGAAGGCTTCGAATTTCAGGATTTAGTGTGAGACCGAACAACGGTACATCCTCAAACAAAACGGATCCGAGGATGCGGCGGCTCGTTTTCGGGAAGAAGTCGACATTTTCCGGCGCCTTCATCTTAAGCACTTCCACCTTCCTCATCATCGTTGACCAGTCACTCTCCTCATCTTCGTCGCTCGTCGCTCGTCGCACGTCGCACATCTCGCGCAAAGGCAACACACCAGTCATGCCGGTCCGACCCAACGCGCGCGTGCTGCGCGACATGGCCACACGCCAGGCAGTGCAGTCCAACGAACTCGTGCGCCGTGCATTCAAGTACATTGCACGCAACACCACGCTGCCGCAAAAGGTGCGTCACCAGGCGCAGCTCCAGCTCAACCAGTTTCCCAACAAGACCCGCCCCGTCAGCGTCTCCAATCGCTGCGTCGAGACCGGCCGTGGTCGCGGCATCATCTCCGAGTTCGGCTTGTGCAGAGTAAGTTTTCCCTCCCCGACTCGCTTGATGCGAGGACAGCATCGCTGACGTATCTGTTGATCTTGGTGGTGGACACAGTATCAGTTCCGCATGAAGGCGCTAGCAAACGAGCTGCCTGGTGTCAAGAAGGCTTCGTGGTAGACAACACCACGAGGCTATGCATACCATCGTTTCTGTTCCCGACTCTGTACACTAGCAAAAAGGCGTCCCTCTTCAACGCGTGAAACATCTTCCACTGTGGCTGTGTGCATGTGTGCATGCTGCTGCGACAGTGCCGACATCGTCAGTCGTGCAAAGCTGCCAGGATACTCGCGACGGCGAACGAGTGAACGGGCAGGGTGACTGTCGCAAACATGGGTAGCCGTTCTCGGTTCCTCGACTGCTTGCCACGTCCGAGGCACAGAAGACAGGACTGTGCGACCTCACGCTCTGCTCGAATGGCTGAGCAACACAGACGAGCGACCACGTCGATAGTCGCACAAATTGGCCTATGAGAGACGTGCTCCTAGCTTTGCTAGATTCTCACGTCACGCCGCTTCGACTGCTCGCAAAGAACACTTGTTGCTGACTTCTAGGCTCTTGTACTTCCGGCGTGGTCCACGTCCAGTCCTTTGCTAACGACGATACCATCACCGCTCGTCTCCATGAGCCACGAAACACCGTAACCGTGATGCCGATCCTTGCTACTGGTGTTGAATCTAACACGATCGTGCGTTTATTTCGCGCTCGGAAATCGGCGTCGGTTGCGTCGCTTCTATCAACGAGCGCGCCCTGCTTGGCTCCGCACCTCCCACCATCCGCATCCACACTTTACCCTCACCGCCAAGCTGGCCTTCTCTCCGTCATGGCCGTGTACCACGACGACGCGCAAGACACGGGCCTACGTGGTCCTGTCCCTCGTGATGCACGCCTCATTGCACTCATCCTTGCCTCGATGGGTGTATCGGACGTCGAGCCGGCTGTTCTGCTGCAGCTGCTCGAATTCGCCCACCGTTACACGTACGACGTGCTCTCCGACGCTCTGGTCTACGCAGACCATGCTAGCGCACGTCAGACATCCAGCAGTCTTTCTCTCGAAGACGTGAATCTAGCCATCCAGTCGCGCGTCAACTATTCCTTCACCAAACCTCCGGAAAAAGACGTAAGTCCTTGCCACCCCTGCCGTTTTATCGGTGGTCTTGATGGAATGCTGACGATATTGTGGGTTGAACAGATGCTACTGGCACTCGCAAGCACGGTGAATGCTATTCCGCTACCACCGATCTCGGACCGACATGGAGTGAGGTTGCCTCCAGCTGCCCACTGCCTGACGAACGTCAACTTTAGCCTGGTGCCCAACCCTCCGCCTGCAGATGCGGATGAGTTTGAAGATCCATCGCACACAACCCAGTCTCAACCCCAAACACAAACACAAACACAGCCACACAGCACACAAACTTCATCGCTCTTCGATTCAACCACCGCACACGACGATGGAGACGTATCCATGACTGCAACCCAACCATCCCAACTCACAGCCCCAAGTCAAACCCAAGATGCAAGAGGCACAAAACGTAGTCTCGACGAAGACGAAGACTACGACTAACCTCTTCACCTGCACAATTGTATTTCTAGCCACACCCAAAACCTCCAACCGATATCACACATTCAGCGACGATGGAACTGGTGAAACAAGTGGATTTCTTTTAGGTCACTGCTGTGGTTGGGCGTACGCTGCAGCGGCAGATCCGTCTTGAGCAGCAGCAGCCGCTTGCATCCGATAGTATTCTTCCCACTCCTTGGTATAGTCTACCCCCGCCGCGTCTCCCGCTGCTGCTGCTGCCTGGGTGGCGTTGGGATCGGCGTACGCAGCCTGTGCCGCATAGTACGCCGCCCACTCGGCAGAGTAGTCCTTCTGCTCTCCCTCCTGCCCAGCAGGTGCTGAAGCTTGCTGGCCAGTCTGGTCGTAGCCAGCGTACTGTTGCTGAGCATACCCCTGCGTTTGGCCGCCGTACTGACCGTATCCGCCGCGATCGCCTCGGTTGCCATAGCCTCCACGCTGGCCCCATCCACCACCACCGCCACCGCGACCACCGCCATCGCCGCGCGGCGCACCAAATCCAGGCTGCTGCCACATCTCCGGGTTGCGCCACGGCGGGATCTTCTTGCCGTCCGCTCCCAACGCTGCCTGACCCGGAGCCCCACTCGCCGCCGGCGCACCTGCACCGGCTGCAGGCTCACCCAGCTCCGCCATGAGGTTGGCGTACTCCGAGTCGAATTGTCGGTTGCCCGTCGATCCGGGTGCCGGAGCTGCGTTGGGTGCGCCAAAGCCGCCCGGTGCGCGGCCCTGGGTGCAGTCCCTGGCGAGATGGCCCTGCCCTCCGCAGCGATGACAGATGATGTGCGCGGTCCAGTTGCGCTGTTCGGGACACTCGAAGGCGCGGTGTCCCTTGTTGCCGCAGTTTTTGCACAACTGATTCTCGTCGTCGCGCAGCGTGCCGTTGAGCGCCGCGAGCTCGCGCAGCTGGTTGCGCTTGTGGTCGTTTTCGCCCTCTGGCGTGGAAGCAGCGGTTTCGATGACCTGGTTGATGAGCTTGATGCACTTCTTGACCGCCGCCTCGTCGTCGGCGGTGACGACGCAGTGCATCTCCTCCTCGTCCTCGTCGCCGCCCTTGCCCTTGCCATCCTTGACGGAGCCGCGCCCGCGGATGGAGATCTTGGCGCCGCTCTCGCGCTCCATGGTCTTGAGCGTGTTGCCGCGTGGGCCGACGAGCAGGCCAAAGAACTTGATCTCGGGGAACTCGCGCACGGGCAGGTAGACTTTCTCGGTGGGGCGCTGGTTGCGCTTGATCGCATGGTAGTCCGAGGGCGCGCGGTAGTTGGGGTCGAGCTTGAGTTGGCGGTCGACGAGCGTCATGCGTTCGTCCTCGAGCTTCTTGCGGTAGCGCACCTCGCGCGTGTTGGTGCGGCGGCCCTGGTTGTCGTACGTGGGAGGCGGCGAGGGCGAACGCTCGCGGTCGGGCGGGATAAAGTCGCCCGAACGCAGCTTGCGTGCGATCTCATCCAGACGCACCTGCACGGCGTACTTGTCCAGATCCTGCGCAGAGACGTTGGCGCCAATGGCGGTGGGGATGGTCACCTTGTCGGCGGCATCGCCCCATCGCGATTTACGTTTGCGCGGCCCACCGTCGGCGGCGTCGGGCCCGGATGCAGACGAAGGCGGCGGGTAGGCGGAAGACTGTTGGGGCCCACCGTCGCGATCGCGCTTCATGCCGATGCTGGCTGCGACAGCGGCTGCTGCTGCCATTGCAGCATCGCGTGGATTGGAAGACGAGGAGCGATTGGGTGGAGATGAATTGTACGGTTGCGAGTAGGGCTGCTGATACGAGTGCGAGTAGTTGCGAGATGGATCGTTGTTGTACGGTGAAGGTCCAGAGCCGGAAGGCCCAGGATTGGGGCCATCGCCGCCGCCGCCGCCGCCGCCACCCCATCGACGGGCACCCTGCAGCGGCTGCGCATTCATGCCCGTGCGCTGTGCGTTGCTTCTCCACGACATGGCGGCAGTCTAGGCGAGTAGGGTTTCGAGACGAGTTGCGGACGTTGGCAGAGCTGCGAAGGTGGCAGCAGCGGACCAGCGATGCAGTAGAATGAGCACAGAGGCGCAGAGTGATGCCGAGAGAGAGAGCGTCGGAGTGCAGGAGGTCGTATTGCCTTTCCCAAGACGGAGGATGGTGGTGAACGGTCAACGAGCCCAGCCAAGGATGTCGTTCGAGGTTGGCCTGTTGGGCTGCGGGGCAAACACGAAACGACGACCGACGCTCAGCGGCGAAGAAATTGTGCGGATGCTGCTGCTGCGCCAGCGACGAACCCTGGCATCGGGCAGATTTTGGTATCGTGAGTGACATCTCCCGATGTTTTTCCCATCGCTGTAACGATTTTGGCGGCTCAACAGATCGAGATAATCGCTCACAGTGATCGCTCGCTCGCTCGCATGGAAGGGCGCTGAAAAATGGCCGAGGCTGGACCCTGAAGATGGACGCGTAAGCGCCCTGCTCAGCCGAGCTGCAATGGGCGGTCACCTGCGTTGCCTCATGGAAGCTGACGATACGATGATTCTACCGAAGCGGTGCCCTTTGGAAGGCGATGGACGGCCTCGGAACCTGCTAAGAAGCTCACTCATCAAGGGAAGGAGGAGCCACCATGACCGAGTATTGACATGACCTCCGCGGACGTGGTGACGGCCCACGCAAGGTATGAGACTGGACGTCGGCTGGTGGCAGAGAGCTGCAGAGCATGAAAGCGACGATTGCCTCTGCGACAGGGGCGACGTGGCAGGGCCGAGGTGGTGATGCCGTGGTGGCACCGCCAGATGTTGCCGTTGCCATCACACGAGCTATACGCTACAAGGCAAATGGAAAATTTACCGGACCGAGCTGAGCTGAGTCCGAGCGAGCAATGCTGAGCTGAGCCGACGTTGGAAGGCGCTAAAGCCAAGCTCGGAAACGCATGCGAACGCAAGCAGAAAGGCGTGACTGCTGACAGCGACGGGAGCCGCTTGGTGACTGGCAAGGTCAGCCAAGTGGAAAAGGGCTTTTTGGGGGCACAACCAAAAGACGCGAACCGTGCCCGCTCGCTCTCTGCAGCTGAGCCACGAAATTCGAAAGCGGCCGAAGCGCGGCGGGCGAGGAGAGGCGCGCTGGGATCGCTCGTGCCGCTCTGCTTAGCTCCGTGCGGCGGTGACTGGCGGTGGCTGGCGGTGCCCGTTCCCGCTCGCCCGCTCACCCAAGCAAGAAAAAGCACAGCACAGCACAGCGCAGCACACCGAACAGGCGCGTGTCTCGAAGCTGTTGCTCCACCTTAGAGGCTGAGCAGCAGCAGTGCCACAACCAACGCTTTCAGTGTCCGCCACGCAGCAACGCGCCCTATCTTTCGTCCCTCTCAACCAACACAACTCAGTCCAGCGATCCCTTTGTAAAACCACCACCACCATCACCACCTACTCACCACCACCATCACCACCTACTCACCACTATCGCTTGCCACCCTATTATCGAAACATCGTCAACGCACCTGTGAGCGACTACAGCCACAATCTACCTTGACATCCCAGCGACTGCGACGCATACACCCACCGCAGCCTTGCTCTTGGTCGACGCCACCACTCCACCTCCGTCCTAACCTGCACTCGAAGACGGCCTCGCCAGCTTGAGAGTCGACGCAGCTATCACCATGGCAGCCACCCAGGTCGCCCGCAACGCTAGCTTCTCCGGCTTTGACGACATCGTCAAGATGCCGTCCTCGCCCACCCTCCAGCCGTGTGCTCGAGCCGCTTCCTCTTCTTCCTCCTCGGCTGATAACACCAAGCCTCTCAACCCAGCCACCGCTGCCAATAACGGCACCGCTTCCACCTCGTCTGTCGCATCGCCTTTCAACATGCGCAAGGTCGGCCTCGACGAGAACCAGCCGCCCCCGCCTCCTGGCTCGTCGCCCGAAGTCTTCTTCCGCTACTACCTCGCCGTAGAGCTCCGCAAGGCCGGCACCCAGCCCAGCGAGGCGCTCCTCGACAGATACGTCCGCAACCACTTTGACAGCCTCTTCAAGAACAAGGCCGCCCAGTCCAGCTCGGCACCGTCCGCTGCTCCTGCCGTCCCCGCCTCCACGGCTTCGATCTCGGCCTCGTCGTCGTCGTCGCAGCAGCAGCAGCAGCAGCAGAATGCTTCGACATCCGAGGTCACCGTCGCCGCCGTAGCGCGACCTCCCGCGCCGCAGCCCTCAACTGCCCAGCTCCGAGCATCGGCCCTCGCAGCGCCCTCGACAGACTCACATCTCGGCACCGCAAGCCCACCTGAGCTCGACACCGCCGAGTCGCCCGCACTCTCGGGCCGCAGCTACTCGCCCGTCGCCACACCTCCCGCTCTCGGCACCATCGACGAGCACGACGCCGCCCTCGTCGACTTTTCCACCGTGTTTGGCGAACCGAGCTCATCGCTCCTCGCCGCACCCACCAGCGCCGACGGCTCGCACGCCATCAAGTTTGAGGACGACTCGGACCAGATGCTGAGCTTCTTCCGCACCTCGCCCTTCCGCACCACCGAGTATGACTCGGCCACCATCGACCCGCACGTCGTCGAGCAAGGCTCGCTCGCACCGTCTAGCTCGCTCCAGTCCACCTTCCCCATGCCGCTCGACTCGATCAGCCCCTCGCAACTCTCGGCTGCTCACAACGGGTCGCTCAAAGCAGCCGAGTCGAGCTTCAAGCACGAGCACATTCGCGACGACTCGGCCGCGCCCATGTCTGAGGACGGCATGTCGGAGGACGACGATGACGACGATGGGCACGACGGCGAGCACCGTGGTTCGAAATCGTCGTCGAGCATGGGCAAGACGCTCAGCACCATCCCCATGGCGGTGGGCGATACCAACTACCTCAAGCCAGACCCAGAGGAATACAAGAAGCTGAGCAGCAAGGAGAAGCGCCAGCTGCGCAACAAGATTTCGGCGCGCAACTTCCGCACGCGCAGAAAGGAGTACATCACGCAGCTCGAAGAGCAGATTGCCGACCGCGACGCGCTCATCGAAGGTTTGCGCCAGCAGATCTCGCAGCTGAGCGTGGAGAACAAGTCGCTCAAAGACGAGGTGCGCACCATCAAGGCGCGCACCATCTCGTCGCAGGATGTGGGCAAGATCCTCGAGGCGCTCCAGACCATGACGTCGAGCGCCATCCCCACCGCTGCTCCTGCTGCTGCTGGCAACGGTGCGGCGCTCCATGTTGGTGGCGTTGCGTCGGGTCGCAGCAGCCCGACGAGCGAGTTTGGCGGCATGTCGAGCAGCGGCCCTCTGACGCCCGGAGCGTTCCTCAACTTTGGCAACGACACGACGTCGCGGCCAGGCACGCCGACGTTTGCGATGCCGGGCTCGCCGCGCTCGCAGTCGCCGCGTCCGTCGCTGCTGCGCCGCTCGTCGCCGTCGCTGATGCCGCAGGCCAACACCAAGAAGGACGTGGCGCCGTCGAGCAGCTTCTGGGGCGGCGTGGGCAGCGTGAATGCCACCAACACGTTTATGCCCGTGTGCTGAGCGGTCCTCGGTCGTGGTGTATGTCGTTTCGTCGGCTCCTCGTTTCTGTCGTTCTTTCTTTCTATCTCTGTCTCTGTTCTTTCGCATTAATGGTACATGTGTTCGCATTCACTCTCTTGGCGTCGAGTGGGGGTGGGGCGCTGCATGATCGGGAGGAAGCGGGTGTGAGCAGTGGGCGAGAGCCATGAGACGCTTGTGGCAGTCAGAACCGAAAGCTTGGCTGGAAGGATGAGTGGTTGGAGAGATCGGGGCTGAAATGAGCGGGGTAAAAGAGGAGAGACTCGGGAGCGGATGGGGGAGCGGTGTTGGGGACAGGTTAGGACGGCGGGATCGGCTGGATGCAGGGGCTTTGGGGGAATTGAAATGTGTGGGGCAACGATGTCAAAGACAGAGATTTGCGGGGGGTTACGATGGGGGGGAGGGGTTGGAAAGGTTGTTAGGCGAGAATGTGGGGAGATGAAGATCGGCATGTTATGACGCCTTGGAGTGAGCATGTCTCGCAACCACGAAGGACTTGATCCGCGGCTCCCATCCATTCCTACATTCCCGCCATTTCCACTAGCTCTCGGACTATAATCCTGCGTTGCGAGTTTAGGATGTACATTACATGGGTCGAGACCCTGTCAGTGGGGGAGGTTGGTTGGATGGATGTTACGAGGTTTGGCGTGAAAGAGGCTGACGGGTTCTTGGGGGGTTAGGGGCTTGCAGAAAGCGCCTCTTTCTCTCCACAGTCGGTGGAGGAGGGATTGTTTTCGACTCCAGACGGCGCGGGCAAGGCGGGAGGGGAGGGGGATGGATGCAGGAATCGAGTCGCGCCGACAAAAAATGCTCAAGGGACCTCGGGGGCTTATGGCGTTCTCCCCGCGTTTGCCTTGCCGAGCCACCATCCACTCCAACGGCGGATCGGATCATTCCGTAGGATCCTCTCGACACAGCACTGTGAGGTGGGGGGAAGGCATGGCAAGGCGGATGCGTCTCGGCGTCAAAAAGGGTCGCCGGCGAAAGGCAGCTTGAATATCAGCTTGAATATTCACTCCGCGCGCTGCGCAGAAGCGTCAAAATCCTTGTTTTCGCGACTTGGGCTCAAGAGTCTCGGCCCTCGACTCGAGACGGACCGGCAAAGTGATGCTGAACCCCGGCCACCAACACCGGTGGATCCATCGGCATCCGGTCATCCAATACACCGCCATCCTCATTGTTCTTAGCTAAAAGCCAAGCAAAGGACCGAACGAATGTAGGCGTTGCGTCGGTGATCTTTACGTCGGTCCTGGAGGTGCATTCGAAATCGTTGCGTAAGGCAGTCTTGACGGCCATCGCAACTGGGCGCCCGATGTCATTTTCCGATTTTCCTTGAACGAGAAAAAAAAAAAAAGGTTTTTTGGATCAAAATGCAGGGCTCAATCGGATCGATCGTGTGGATTTCATGCACTTTTCTCGCCAAGTTGCACTCGAGAGAGCGAGCGATCCCAACAGCTGCAAAGGCGTGCCTGCAACCCAAACTTTTTTTTGGCGAGCCCAACCGAAGCGTGCGCACGAGTGACGCAACGTCACACGTCCTCGGCAAACAGCAAAGAGTGCCTGCAGCTCGTCTCGAGCCCTCGCACCCGGCTTCAAAGCAGCTCCCCCGCGCAGATCTTGTAGCACACCGAATGTTGGCGAGACGATCGTGGAATTTCCAATCCAGACGAAAAGCGGGTGGATCAGGTGTGATGTAGTGTTAGGATAGAATCGAGGCTGTGGTGGGAGCAGCAGCATGCGGTAGGGCGCGGGCGAAGAGCCTGCATCTCGCACACGACTGCAAACACAAGCCCGCTGCCACGTTTGAAAAACGTCGCCACCCATTTCGGATGCAGTGGGCCAAGCACGACCTTCTGACCAGCATGTGGATGGATAGATCGGAGCAACTTCGGCAGGTCCATCACGACGCTCGGCATGAAGACGAGCGCAACGAATCAATTCACCACCCCAAGCGGCTCCGAGGCAGATGCGATGCTGGTCCAGGCGTGCTGATCACTAGGAACGGCGCACCGTGTTGCGACGCGGCTGGATGCAGGTTGCATGAGCTGCACGAACGACGCAGTGCCTTCCCCCCGTGTCAAGAGAGAGAGAGATTGCCGGACGCTTTTCAACGTCCGAATCATGCATCCAGGTGGGCGACTCGTGACACGCCTCGGTGCAAAAGAAGCAAGTCGAGAGTGCAGAAGAATTGGAGCGAAATTTGAGACCCAGTGAAACCGGATTAGAGAGAGGCCAACAAGCTCGTGTTGCAAGCTGCCGCGGCAAGAACAGCGCTGCCACACGACATGCCGAACGGGAAAAAAAGGTGCACTTTTGTTTTTTTCAGGCTCAGCAAAAAGAGGCAGGGCAAGCCTAGATCGATGCCATAAATACGACCTTTTTTGTTTTTGGGCAGCGAGATACTGTAGGACTGCCGCGTGGGAGGAGATTGGTCAAAAGAAAAGAGCCAAAAATCCACATCGGCTTGCGTCGGTCCGCATCCGACCGTTGCGATTGGTGCGCACGGTGGCAGCTCGGTGCGAAAAGAAAACACGCCGAAACGGACCTCCTGACTGACCCACTGCGTTGGCGAGATGCATCCCGGTCTTGTACCCGCTGCCCGCTTGCACCCGCTCGCCTTGCCCTCCGTCTGGACGCAGCGGTGCATCTCGGCACTTGCGCCGTCGCGCATGATGGCTCAAATGAGCCCGCACCTGCTCATCCGACTCACGGCACCGTTCCATATCTACCCGGCCGCGTTCTGGCAACCCTCAAGCCTAGCAGAGGGTAGCCTTCACTCGACGGGTCGCGTGGGGCACAGGGTCGAGGCGGGCCAGCCAGGGTCGGTCGGGTAAAAACAAAAGCACACCTTTATGCCGACATTGACCGGTGGACCCGATTGACCGTTGGCCGCGGCATGCAAGCTTGAAGTGCGTCTGCACCAACCAGGCGCGCGAGTAAGCCGCGGTATGCCGAGCCCCGACCGAAGCCCACACGCTTTCTCTCGCCCACATGAGACTGAGACTCGGGCGCCCGTGTGGCGAGCTGGCAGATCTCATGCTCTCCCTCCCACTCTCGCTCCTGCCCCACCACCGCAGTCGGCTCTATTTTTTCACCGATCCCCAACAGGCTGGCTCACACAACTCCGACCGTGGTGACAGCCGCCATGTTCCTCTTTTCCAGACTGACCGCTAGCTCACCAGAAGCCATCGACCGCTTTCCAGCCTTATTTTGCCGCGGTTGAATTTTGGTTCTACCGAGCTGCTGCCGATCAGGCGAGTCGAGCTTGTGTTTGTGCAGAGGGAGGAGAGTGAGCAAGCGATCGAGCTAGAACAGGCTGAACCAGGCCGAACCAGAGAAAAACCAAAGTGGGGCCGAAAGGCGAGGCGAGGCGAGGCGAGGTGACAGAGACGGATGTGTCGGCAAAATAGAGCAGGCGAGAGGGCATTGTTGTCACTCTGGCTCTGGTGCCTGACCCGAGCAAGCCCGGGCGGAAGGGCAGAGGGACGCGCCTGGCCTCACTCTTTTGGCCCCCAATTTTTCGGTTGAGAGAGTGAGAGACGCAGGACCAAAAGAAAAAAAAGAAAAGAAAAGAAAAGAAAAAAAAAGGATTTTTTACAGGGTGTCACGTCGAGAGGAAGCGCGTTTTCAGCGGCGATTCACGAGGCGGCCGCATCGATCGCCCCCCTCTAGCCCGACTGCCGCTGGTGCTACTGCATCCACTGAGGCTAAGCCCATTTCACACACCAAAACCAACACACTCACGCGGCGGCCGGCTAATGCTGCTGCGCATTCAGGCTGCCCTTTTTTTCAGCCGCTCTTTCTCGCTCTCTCTTCTCTCTCTCTCGGGGGGGCCTTGCGCTGCCACACCCTGCCGCGCTGTTTAGCTCTCCCTCTCACTCTCACTCTCACACACACGCCCGCGCTCCGCACAAATCGCTCGACTCACCCGCCGCAGTGGCACGCTTTCATCACCGCCGCAGCCAACCGGCGAGCATCCTCATCCAACCCAACCCAACCCAACCCAGCCTCCTCGCTCTCCCTCTCGCACCAACTCCTCCTCCTCCTCCTCCTCCTCCTCCTCCTCCTCTTCATTCCATCTCCACGCACGCCTCCGACTTGCTTTCCCTCTATATCATCCCATCGTCGTCGGCTTGGCGTACGCACTCCATCATCTTTCGCACCTCGCTCTACGTAGGACGACATCGTGACTCGCACATCTACGCACGCGCTCACGCCTCGGCTTGGCTCAGCACACACGACACACTACACGCTCACCGTCGTCGACTTTGTGCTATCCGCTCCGTTACGGTCTGCGCGCCGCCATCCTGGACATCCCGCCTGCACACCATAGCACAGCATCGCCCCATTGTCCTCGGCTTCCACGCTCCAAATTGCGCTAGTGCCGTCTGTGCCCATCGGACGCGCGATCCGTGCCCTCTTTCAGCACTCCCTAGCCAAAGCTCCCTTTCAAGCAGCGGCTCCCCTCATCGGTCCAAGCAACAACAACCCTGCAGCTGCGCATTGACTACCGCCTCAACATCCGCCACCACGCTTTCACGTTTCCTGCATCGCCCTGCATTACCGCGCATGCATTGCAGCCTTCTTGCACATCTCTAGCCTTCATAGCTACCTCTGCTACCATCATCATCGTCGTCTAATATCCCTGCTAGCATCGATCCGACTACCGCTTCACGACACGCACACACACATCGACTGCCGTCTGCTTGCTTAGTCTCGACCAAGTCGCTGCGCCTCCAACATGCCCGCGCCACACGCGACTCCTTCCTCGCCCCCGCCGCACGCATCTTCCTCCGCCCAAAAGACGCCACCACCACCACCCTCCCCTTCATCCTCCTCCTCCGTGGTGCACCAGGTGGGCTCGAGGCAGGGTACCCGCACGCGCACACGCACTCGTCGCAACATGTCCTCCTCCGCCAACCCATCCCACCGCACTCCGCGCTATACCAACGAAGACCACCCCATGGCGCCCCACAACCTCGCAGAGCGCGGCTACCACTCCTTCCGCTGCCTCGGCGTCCCCTTCCATGTCAAGCAGCGCTACACCTTTGTCCGCGAGCTCGGCATCGGCGCCTACGGCTGCGTAGCCCTCTGCCGCGACGAGGTGCTCGACTGCAACGTCGCCATCAAAAAGGTCACCCGCATCTTTGAAAAGGACGTCCTCGCCCGCAGAGCACTCCGCGAAGTCGCGCTCTTACGTCACATTGGCATGTGCGACAACGTCACCGCCCTCCTCGACTTTGACACCGCCTTCATCGACTTTTCCGAGATCTACCTCGTGCTCTCCGCAAGTGAGGCCGACCTTTCCCAGATCATCCGCTCCGGTCAGTCGCTTTCGGACGCGCATCACCAGTACTTTATGGCTCAGATCCTGCGCGGCGTACGCTACATGCACGCCGCCAAGGTCATCCACCGCGACCTCAAACCCAGCAATCTCCTCGTCAACGGCGACTGTGCACTCCGCATCTGCGATTTCGGCTTGGCGCGCGCCTACGCCGACTCGGACGAGTTCCTCGCGCCCACCGCCGCCGCAGACGAAGCCGAGCCCAAACCCAGAACCAGCATCAGCAGCAGCGTCGATGGCGACCGCAGCGACACCAACGCCGTAGCGCACGAAGCGGCATCTTCAAGCGCTCCCCGCTCCGGCTCGGCGCGCTCGCCTTCGCCCGCCTCGGATCTGCACGTACAGCTCTACAAGACCGACTCCAAGGGCAAGCAGAAGCGCCTCAACTACCCCGGCGGCCCGCTCACAGGCTACGTCGCCACAAGATGGTACCGCGCGCCCGAGGTCATGCTCTGCTTCCGCGAGGGCTACGGTCCCGAGATGGACATGTGGTCCGTCGGCTGCATCCTTGCCGAGCTCATCGCAGGCGCACCCATCTTTGGCGGCAAGGACTACGTCGACCAGATCGCACGCATCAACAACGTGCTCGGCTCGCCCTCGGACGCCGTGCTCGACAAGATCGGCTCGGAGCGCGCAAAGACCTACATCAAGTCGCTCCCCAACATGCCCGCCGTGCCCCTCGAGAAGCTCTACCCGAACGCCAACCCCGAGGCGCTCGACTTGGTCGCCAAGCTGCTCACCTGGGACCCTGACCAGCGTCTCACCGCCGACGAGGCGCTCCAGCACCCGTGGCTCAAGGCCTACCACGAGTCCAATGCGCGCTGGCAGTCGCCCCAGCCGTTTGACAAGTTTGCCGACGTCGAGTTCATCCACTCGCTCCGCCAGTTCAAATCCAGCCTCCAACGCGAGGCCGACGAGATGCGCATGGAGCTCGAGGAGCTCGAGCGCGAAGAGCTCGAGAGTCTCGGCGCACACGCTGACCCGGCGCACGCCGACGCCGCCGCCGCCAATGGCGAGCACAGCCATGCCAACGGCAACGGCAACAGCAACAGCAACGGCAATGGCAACGGCAACAGCAACAGCAACGGCGCGCAACACACGCCGCCGCAACCGGACACCGCTGCGGACAGCACCGCCAACGGCGAGCACGACGAGGCCGCCGCACCAGCCGACTCCGAGTCGGGAAACGTCCAGCGGGCAGATGACGCCGTCGAGAAGCAAGCTCAGCATGAGTCCTGCCGCGTCGAGGCCGATGCCCAGCCATCGGACGCGCCCAACCCCACCCATGCCGCCAACGCGGACGCGGGCGCTGAGACCGACTCGGCCGATGCGCTCTCGTGCAACGCCTCGTCGCAGTCGAGCCACCTGCCCGCCGATGCAGTCTCGTCAAGCTCGTCGGCGCACACGCCCTCTTCCACCTCGGGCGCCAGCGCCGACGAGGCCGAGCCGCCGTCGCCGCGCATGTATGAAGCGTGCCGCCTGTCCGCCACGGCGCTCAAGAGCCGCGCCGAGCATCTCGAAGAGGGCAAGGCGCTGCGCAAGCCGCCGTCGTTTTTTCGGCTAGGGCATGAAGTGGAAGGACGCCCGTTGCACCGCCTCGCCGCCGCCGCACACGCGCACGACGAGATGGCCGACGACGCCTTCATGCCCACCCAGGTCCTCACCGTAGCTCGCGGTCTGGTCGAGTATCAGTCCAGTCACGCCGCAGCACTGGCCGCGCGTGAGTCGACCCTCCTTCCCTCGTGCGATCGTGCTCCCACCTCGCACGCAATCTCGCCTGGTTCCGTCGCTGTGACGCAGGCTGCTACCTCTGGCTCCGGTGGATTGGCGAGCTTGGGCTCGTCTTCGTCTGCGTCTGCCGGCCGGGCTCAGGGCAGCTCACAGACTTCCGGAGCCGCAAGCACATCTTCGATCGGTCAAAGTCTGCTAGACGATACGCTGTTTGCGCCTGCGGAGGGCGCGTCAAGCGGGCTCAAGAGCGTGTCTTCGCAGCGCCACAGCAAGCAGCTGGTGGTGGTGCAGGACTCGCTCGTGCAGTCATCGGCTCTGCTGCTGCGCGAGCTCGTGCGCCGTGCTGCGCTGCGCAGCCATACCGTGCTGCTCGTTGCAACGCTTCGTCGGCCCGAAACGTATCTCGACGCTCTGGGCGGTGCTACAGTTGCGACAATCGACGCTACCACGCTCGGCGACGTCTATACTGACGATGCGAGTGCCTTGGGCTCGGTGGAGCAGCTGACGGAGCGTATTCGTACCAAGCTCGCCGCGCTAGGTGCCGGAGCGGCCAAGACGATGGTGGTGGTCGACTCGCTGAACGCCGTCGTACGCGCGAGCAGCGTGGCTCAAGTGAGTCGGCTGGTGCGCGAGACGCTGGGAGGCATCAGCGCGTCGTCGCGGCTGGTTGTGGGCTTGCACACGGGCGGCGTCGAGGCAAGCACGTTTGCCGGCCTTGTGGCTGCGCTGCATTCGCCGCTCATCTGGGGCTCGGCGTCGGCGGCGGGCACGGTGCTCACGGCGACGCTGCATGCGCCTGCGCTGGTGCGACACCTGATCAAGCAGTATGGACTCCGGCCGCCGTCGAGCTCGAGCTGCGGCAGCGATGCAGAAGACGAGGTGGACGCGCGCTTCTGGGAGGTGCTGCGCAACGTGTCTGCCCGCGGGCCCATGGGTATTCCGGCGTACGAGGCGGGCGGCGGCGCAAAAGGCTGGTGGAACGACGCTGTGGGCGAGGCGTGTGCGTTTGAGTCGCTCTCGGCGCGTGTCGATCCTGGCGTCACCACGGCCAGCGGCAGCACCAGCAGCAGCAGCGCAACGACACCGTTTGCGGGCGTGGTGACGCTCGCCGATGTGCTGGATGCTTCGCGCGACGGGTATGTGCTGCTGGAGCTACACCTGCAGGCGCGCAACGGCAAGAAGCACGACGAGCTGCGTGCGCTAAGTCTGGGCAGCGACGGCGGGCTGCACCTGCTCGAGCTTGATATGACCGATCGGCGAAGCGAAGCGGGTTCGGCGACGCAGGCGAGCCAACAGGATGCGCAAGCAGCAGCTGGCGGAGATAAGCACAGCTCGATGGTGTCGACGCTGCCATTCAACCTGGGCGAGACCGAGTCGCAGCGCGTAAGGCGCGAGGAGGTGCCGCTGCCGTATGCGTACCACCAGAATCCAGCCGGCACACGCACGTCCGAGGCAGAGCAGCAGGGAGCGCTGAGGGGCAACACAGGCAACGCCAAGATCTTCTTTGAGCCCGAGCACGACGACGACGAAGACGACGAGGACCCGGACGACGATCTGGATCTTTAGACGTAGGCACTTGCAGATCTAGCATTGTGCAAAGCATTTTCATTCTAGCATCGAGTTGCGCGAAAGTGTGTTGCTGCGTTGGCGGTGTGGAGTCGAGGTGCGGTGGTTGCTCCGGCCGGCGGTAGGTAAGGCCGAGTGAGACTTTCCCGCGGAGGTTGCGGCGGTGGAGTTGGTGTGGAGGTGTGAGTGAGGTAGGCCCTCCACACCTGATGTGCGCGCGCAGCTTGGGTTGCGGGGTGGGGAGATTGTTTTTTTTAACTCCGCTCTCCCGGGGGGGGGGGGGGGGGGGGGGGGGGGGGGGGGGGTGTGGTGGGGGGGGGGGGGGGGGGGGGGAGGGGGGGGGGGGGGGTGGGGGGGGGGGGGGGGGGGGGGGGGGGGGGGGGGGGGGGGGGCCTGGATGTTGGCACGTCTCGG